>JBBPCW010169212.1:0-16052 GCA_037974425.1 Phenacogrammus interruptus
AGATAGATAGATAGATAGATAGATAGATAGATAGATAGATAGATAGATAGATAGATAGATAGATAGATAGATTTTTTAGTTTTATTTTTTGAGTAATCATCTTTGTAACTACCTTTGTGTTATTATTATGAACTTTATTATGAATTTCATTTTGGATTTTTATTTTATTAGAGTAATATATTGGGTATTCATTTGATTAGAATATCATTCTGGTTAGTTTTAGTTTTATTAGACTTCCTACATATAGTACAGATTTTAGAACCATCTACAGCTCTGTTTATCTTTCTACATGCATCTAAAACTTCATTGATATGATCAAAAAAATGATTCCACTTTTGAATAGATACCTTTTTGTCACTATCAAATCTTCTGTTTTTGTTTCAGAAGCAGGACCCTTACTGCAATCGAGTTTTTGTGCTGCTCCTCCTACTAACATCAAAGCCGTGCCCACAGGCCCCAAAAACATCCGTCTTAACTGGAGCCCCCAGACTGGTGCCAAAGGCTACAAGGTGAAGCGTCCCACACTAGACAGGGCTGGGTACTAGTTTCATCGTAAATACACGTTATTTTATATAATGATGCATCACAAACTCACAGTTAGATGGACAAATATTAGAACACCTGACCATTACCCCAACAGGGGCTTTTATGACATTGTATTCAAATGCATAGAATTTAATATGGAGTTGGTCCCTCCTTTGCAGCTATAACAGCTTCCACTTTTCTTGGAAATCTTCCCACAAGATTTTGTTTCTGTGGAAAATTTGTGCCCATTCATTCTGTAGAGCACAGTCAAGCTGGAATAGGAAAGGTTCTTCCTGAAACTGTGTCCATGCAAACTGTGGAAGCATGGTGGTGTCCAAAAAGGGGTCTAGCCCAAACCCTGAAAAATGGGTTTGTCCCAGTACTTTTGTCAATTTAATGTAACAAAGGTTAGTGCTCAAATTAAATGTTGAAATATGGGTGTCTCCACTGTGACAATTTATTAAGCAACTAGATAGAAAAGCTTTAGAAAAAATCTCACAATATTGGCTCTATAGAGAATAGGTAGGTACACATACAGGATGGATGGATGGTTACGTAACAACTGCAGCTTGGGATGAGCGTGTGATGATTTTTACCACTTTAAGCCTCGCTTACAAATAACTCATAATTTCCCTTATGGCTTAATATAATGGCTAAACATTTCTAAATGTGTTGCTTCATGTTCAGGTGAAATATTGGATCTATGGTGACCCTGAAGCTGATGCTCAGATGCTGGATGTGAAAAACACTCAAGCAGAGCTGACCAACCTGTACCCGTACTGCGATTATGAGATGCGTGTATGTTCCTACGGTGCGCAAGGCGATGGAGACTACAGCAACATTGTGCAGTGCCAGACTCTGGAGGATGGTGTGTTACAAAAATATTTAAATGAACACTACACCCAAAATGCTAATGCTACAAGTATGAACAGTAACTTTTTATGCTAATTAGCATCATGCAAATATGTTGCATGCTAGCTTCCAATCATTAAACACATTAGCATGTCTGCTAACAGGATTTATTATACTGTGTGGAACACTATCTTTGTCCCTGGTGGCCTAGTGGTTAAGGAGTTAGAGAAATCAGAAGGTCATGGGTTCAAAACCCAGGACTGCTAGTGGCACCACGAGGTCTTATGCAAGATACCATCCAAAGTCCAGTGTGTGGGGTGGCAGCCCCCTGCTTTACTTGGTGAATGGGTTAAATGCAGAGAAAGAATTTTATACTCTTCACACTGCGTGCCGTGCTGTGCTGTGTTCACAAATTACTATAAGGGGCCACTTTACTAAGTCCTATGTATTGCTGCTGTAATAAAGTTTTCTATATACTTATGTAAATAAGGATACACTGATCCAGTTATACTGAACTGGCATCTGCTCCGATAGTGTCTTTATTAAATGGAATGGACTGATTCAAATTCAAAGCTATTTCTTCAAATTGGCCATCACAATATTGTAAGAGTGAAATTTTAGAAACCTTTTAGAAGCTTCACAAGCCTAAACATGTTTACTGCATAAACTAAGGTAATTAAAGGTTGATTCTGGGCTGGCAGAACACTTAAGTGTTTATTTCACCATCTGTGTTGGTCAACTCTTCTGAATGAGTCCGTGTCTGGTGTTCTCTGCAGTGCCCAGTGAACCAGGGCGCCTGGCTTTCAATGTCATCGGCCCGACAGTCACTCAGCTGAGCTGGGCCGAGCCAGCAGAGCCCAACGGCGTCATTACAGAGTATGAGGTCATCTACACACCCATCAATGAAGACAAGAGTGAGTAAATCTTGCTGTATTCCTGTCCCAAGTAACACATTACTCTATTACTGCAAATAAAATAGACAAAATTGCCACTACCATAAAAAAGTCATATCTGTACTGAAAAATGTGAATATAGCTATTTCTTTGTATATCAGTATATCAAAAGATCTATTTATATTATTATATTCAGTCTAAGATTCTAAAAATATACATATACTCATGTATTATGTAGTATTTGGTATGTAGTATTCAATCTTTTTTGTTATAACTCAAAAAAGACTTCTTTTATAAAATTTCTTTTGGTGTCTAGTTGATAATAGCACTGTTTTATTATTATTGAAGTTACTCTGGATTATTGAAACATGTCCATATGACTGCTCCGAACTTTAACAGTACTGTCCTGCTTGTATCTTCAAGTTTCCTCATTTTCTCATTTCCATGTGTTCCATTTTGTCCCCATCTAGAACCTATTGGACCATCTAAGAAGGTGAAGATTGACAACCCAAAGAAGCGCATGTTACTCATTGAAAACCTGCAGCCATCACAGACCTACTGTTACAAAGTGCGTGCCAGCAACAAGGTGGGCTGGGGACCATACAGAGATGCCACTATCAACCTGGCATCCCAGCCTCACAGACCCATGTCCAGTAAGTGTATTTGGATTCAAGTAGTTTTTCATTTAAAAAAATCACTTTCTTTTTTTTTCTGATTTTGTATTGTTTTCAGTAAATTCAAATGTTAAAGTTTGAGGGCTTAAGCAGATTTGTTTAGAGGGAAGCAATTTAAATAGTCATTTTATCCCCTTGTTGTGATGCGGGAACCCATTAACACTCAAACCTTTTAGGTGTTTAAAGTATTTTTGGGCCAGAAGTTTGTCAGTATGAGTTTTTGTTGGGGCAGTGTTTCAATATGAACATCTGGTGGGGCAGCTAGTGGCCTGGTGGTTAGAGAGTTGCCCCTGTGATCAGTAGGCCATGGGTTTAAAACCCAGGACTGCTAGTGGCATCACTGAGGTACCCCTGGACACAAAAATGGCCACTTTACTTTAATTAACAACAGTTTGGAACTGAAAACTGCAAGATCATTATTTAGCCAAAAGCTGCCCTTCAAACCAAGGTAGACACTTTGACGAATCTGCAGCTGAGTATCAGCTGAATATGCCAAAAGCTTTAGCACATAGCTGGTTTATGATCACTATTGAAAGATAACAGCAAAACTCAAACAGCACATCCAAGCTTTGGATGGGCTGTGTGTATCTTTCTTTCATTAATATCACAATATGGTGAAAGTCTTCTTGAGCCTTTGTTAATTTAAATTTAAATCTATGATATTAGTGGCCAGGATTCTGATTGATTTTGTGTCCATTCCAACCCTATTACAGTTCCCATTATCCCTGACATTCCCATCGTGGACGCAGAAGCAGGCGAGGAGTATGACAGTTTTCTGATGTACAGTACCGAAGTTTTGCGTTCACCCACTGTCAGCACCAGACCCAGCATGTCTGACCTATCAGAAGGTAGGTACTAAACCTGACATTCAAGTCAATTATTAAATCTCTATACATTTCAGAAAGGCAGATATCCTTACACTATATGGACAAAAGTATTGGGATGCCCGACCATTACACCAACAGGGACTTTTATAACATTGCATTCAAATACATAGACTTTAATTTTGTCCTCTTTGCAGCTATAACAGCTTTTGGAGTTTCTGTGGGAATCTGTAAACATACATTCTGTAGGGAATTTATGAGGTCAGACACTCATGTTGAACGAGAATGTTGGGCTCGCGATCTTCGTTCCAGTTCATCCCGGGGTTGAGCTCTGTGGGTGCTGGTCAAGTTCATCCACACCAACTCATCCAAGCATGTCTTTATGGAGCTTGCCTTGTGTACTGGGGCACAGTCATACTGGAATACAAAATGTCCTTCCCCAAACTGTGTCCACAAAGTTGGAAGCTTGGCGTTGTCCAAAATGTCTTAGTGTGCTGAAACATTAAGATTGTCCTTCACTAGATGTAAGCTACCTGAATTCAATAACTAAGAGAGGTGTCTAAATACTTTTGTCCATATAGTGAAGATGTAGCTTAGCTGAAAATGTGAGAAAAACATGACAGAATATACAACAAATAACTGCAGCTCTTGCAATGTTTAAATTGCATTTGTTCAAATTACAATTTTGATTTAAAGACAATATTTGAGCTCTAACTGATCACCACCTGTGTTAATGCTAAATGTGTACAGGGCCATGACTTCTGTTTCACTTCAGATTCAAAATTAGCATTAGCCATAGCATATCCAAAGTTAGCATATCCACAGCGAGGCATCAACAGAAATAATCTTTATTTCTACAACAGAACATATTATTTTAAAAACCTTTTAAACACATTCAGCTTGCTGCTATATTTATACTGATATTCTTAGTTCACCTGTCTTCCTTCCTGTTGCAAGAGCATCAGGGTTAAAAGCATTTTAGAACCCGTACAGGCTAAGCCTCTCCAGCTACTTTGGCATCAGAGTGCTTAAAAACTCCCTCCCCTTCCTTTTCTCAGTTGCTTTTGCCTAATTGTAGTCACTAATCACGGCTTGCCGACCCACCCTCCATACTTTGCTTGCTTCCCCCCACATGAATTCCAAAGGCAAGCGATGGAAGCATGTTAAGCTAGTGGGTTCGGACCTGGATCTCCGTAGGGTGTCCTGGAAACTGCCTGCTGACGTCATTTCCCACCGCCTGAGCACCGGTACTGAAAGCAGTGAGGACATGCCACCAGCTAGCCATTTACAGACCCCTCATCCAGGTGGCCATCTACAAGGTGGCCATACCCAGAACCTACATCCAGGTGGCCATATCCAGACCCTGCAGCAAGGTGAAGACTCAAACAATGCGCCCCTGCTAGACCGCATGCCAGTCTACCCTAACACCACTCCTTTAGCATGCACAGCAACCTATTCACCTCTGTTGTGGATAGATGGCTTTTTACATATTGCTGTCTGGTAACCTGCTGCCATGCTTTTGGTTGGTATCAACTGGACTACTCTTCTCTACCTCCTGCAGCCCATAGTTGACCAACAGAGAATGCAAATGACTGTGGTGGGTTATGCCCTCTCATTATGCAGAGAGAAGCTGCTAATACTTGTCACCCTGCCACTGCTGCTGCTACAGTTGCCTTTGGAGAGAGAAGCTTCAGTATTGAAGCTTTCTGTGCCAGAAGACAGAGGAGACCACAGATGTTTTACTGTCACATCACTACTGTTGAGTGCTATGTTGTTAGCTTTGTATTTACCTTACTAGCATAATGCTCATTTTACCTCGTCTTTTCATCTACAGAACAGTTGCTGAACGGAAAGTGGGATCAGAAGTTCATGTTCCCTGGAGGAGGTGGTTCCCTGACACGCAACATCAGCACTTCTTCTACCAGCTATGGCCTCTCATCCCATCCAGGATTCGGCAACCAATCAATGGAGACCACGACTTATATATCTGGCAAAGGTATAGATGCTCAGATCTTTGGTTTCCAAGCCTGCAGAGCAATGAAGTCTGCATAGGTTATGGTTTGCTAACATCACAAATGTAACAGTTGGTAAAACATTGCTAATTTTACATTGCTTATTTTTTTATTCTATTTTCAGGGGGCTCCATGCCACGTCGACAGGACCTGCAGATGAGTGGTGGAATCCACACAGATGAAGTGATCATGAGGAAGCGCTCTGAAAACAAGACTTACTACGACAATGACGGCATTAGGGACTCCATCGTGATGAGCGATTTGTCCGGCGGATTATCTGACTTTCTTGGTAGGTCTATACTAAGAGAGGTGTGTATATCAATGCTTGAGCTGAAAGGCATTGTTGTCTGTTTGAAATAATGGCTGGTAGGTATAATGGCTTTTGGCAGGAACCTTTGGCTAACTGTCGCTCAAATTCTTATTATCTCCCCTCTTTCTCTTAACTTTCCTACCACTCTGCTATGTCACCCTTCTCCATTCAATGGCATGTCTGTCTGGCCTCACTGTCTTATCCTGCCCTGCCCTGCCCTGTGCTGCCCTGCCCTGCCCTGCACTGCAATTCCCTGCCATGGCCTGCGGTGGTGCTCGTTCAGGCAAGTCTAGCTTCAGCCAGACCACAACTACAAACTACAGCCTGAGCTCCAACGTTCACAATCATTCAGAAGACATCAACGATGCTCTGCAGAACCTGGACAGGGTTCTCCAGGGTGAGTGAACCTAGAGCTAACCAATCTGAACTGTAAAGTTGGTGGATGCGCTAGCTAAATCCCTTTGGACAGGTTAACTATGAAAGAAAGAATAATGAAAGAAATTGTACAAATCAAAGAATATAAACGTACTACGTTTCTAAAGAGAAGATCTTGTCTTTCTCCTGATCCAGCCAATGAAAAACCTTCATGAACAGGATGTTTTGTAGAAAACAGAGAATCTTTAATTATGAACGCACTACCTGAGTAAGTAAGTAGCTAGAAGTGAATTCAATATCCTGATAATAGAGTGACACTTCAGACAGAGGAAGTCCGAAGTAAATCTCTTTTTATTTGGAGTATAATGATACACATTAAGTTCAGTTTTGGCATTTGTATGTCAAAATGTCTTCACGTCTCCAGATTGTTTTGACTCCGAAAAATGCATAGTAGATTTTAAAATACTATAAAGTAGCATAGCTTATATACAAAAATCATAATTTCAGATATTAGCATATTGATAGTTTATATTTCCATATTGTTTCGCACTCAGTACAACATCATCCTATATCACACCCTCCAAACAGCCAGACCTTAGTGAATGGTTTCAAGCTTTCTCATGCTATTGCTATGGCCAGCTCAGAAGCTAAATGTTGATGCTGTCGTCTAAACCTGAGTGTTACTTGGTACCTGTAGATTCACGGATGCCCCATGGGGTTCCTGAAACCCCAAGCAGGCTGGTTTTCTCTGCCTTGGGTCCCACAGCACTGAAGGTCAGCTGGCAGGAGCCGCACTGTGAGAATCCAGTACTGGGTTACTGTGTCCTCTATCAGCTCCTCAATGGAGGTCAGTAATGCCACTGTTTCATTCATTTCTTCAGAACAACTCAGCACTGTTTGTAGCTAAGGTTAGCAGTTCAATTCCAGGTTATTAAAAATCTACTAAGCCACTGAAAAGTCATTTAAACAATTAAATTAAAGAATTTGGGTTTCATCATTCAAAGTATTTGAACCAAATAACTGTGATTAACGATTTTGTTACTTAAATAATTTTGTTGAATTTTCAGTTTTGTCACTGATTCACGCATTAATCTGAATCAGTATTTCAAATCCTTGCATTGATATTTATTTCTGTGTGTATTTATACCCAGTCTGAAGAAAATGTTCAACCTAATGCCTATATATGACAGACCTAAAAAACTTGCAAATGCAAAAGTTTTATTCAACTCAAATAAATGTTTTCATGAGCTACAGTTGAATTCAGTCATTTAAGTATGACTGACAAATCATTTTTTGAGCAGTGAAACTAAACATAAAATTTGCCATAATGGAGATGTGACCGACTGTGATACATCAAAATGTGCTGCATGTGTTGGGTATATCCTGTTTTAAGAAAGAACCTGAGTGAGGAGAGAGTAACAGCTAGCAGTGTATGGAACCCAGCCCTAATACTAACTAATACTAATACTAACTGAGTTCTTGTTTTCATTAAGTTAACCACTTTAGGCATTTTTTAATGAGTTATCCCTTTAATGTCATGTACATTTTGCACTAATGTGTTTGGAACGGCCTGTGCAGGTGAGATGAAGCGTGTGGACGTTAGTGACCCAGCACAGAACTCTGTGGTGGTGCAGAATCTGCTGCCCAACCAGTCTTACCTGTTCAAAGTAAAAGCTCAGAGTCGGGAAGGCTGGGGGCCTGAGAGGGAAGGCGTCATTACCATTGAGTCAACGGTGGACCCCAAAAGCCCCCTCAGCCCTGTGCCAGGTGGGAACTTTCTTTATGTCACTTTATGTCTGTCTTCTATGGGAGGAAATGTTGTTACACCAATGACTTTTGGCGCTGCTAGTTATATTTCATTTTGTCATCAAGTGTTTTGGCCTTTTTAAAGGTCTGAAAGTAGTAAACATCTAGATCTAGACAGGTAGTTTTTTTATTAAAACTATATGCTACTGAGCAGCTCTTGAGTGGCCCAACTATCATGGGTTGAAAGTTTAATGAACCCATAGCCTTCCACTTGCAGGGAGTCCACTCTTTATGGATGGGTAGAAGACCCTTTTCCTCACGCATCACTCAATGCAATGCCATCCAAGATGGGCATCCTAGTTTATGTATGATTCAAATTTGGGAAAAATACAAAGCATCATAAATAAAATAAACAATTAACTGCTGATGTAATAAGATTTCCACTCGATACAATTCTATAAAATAAAGAAATAGATTGAAGAATCTTAATAAACTTATTAAAACTGCAAACTGAGCAATTGTAAATATGTTGTTTAATATATTCTGCCTACATTCACCTAGATATCAGTAATCAAGAAGCAGCCAAATGAAGTCTTGTATGAAGTACAAGTATAGTGAGTTCAAGAGAATTCTAGTAACCATAAATGTGTGTGTGTGTGTGTGTGTGTCCATTTGCAGGCTCATCGTTCACTCTGAGCACTCCCAGTGCTCCAGGTCCGCTCGTCTTCTCAGCTTTAAGTCCAGAAACTCTGCAGCTGAGCTGGGATAAACCCCGCAAACCCAATGGAGAAATCCTGGGCTATGTGGTTACCTGTGAACAGCTCCATGGGGGAGGTCATTATCATTTAACTCAGCCTGTCAGATATGGCAATTGATTGGCATTCAAACGATGTTTGATTTAAATCTAAATGGAGCTTGTGTTTAACAATATTGTGTGTCTGTCATTTCTTCAGGGGATCAGCGCACCTTCCAGATTAACGACAACGGTGCCACTTCTCTAACCGTGTCTGACTTGAGAGAGAACCTCCCCTACAAATTCAGAGTTCAAGCCCAAACTACACAGGGCTTCGGACCAGAGCGAGAAGGCATCATTACCATTGAGTCCCAGGATGGAGGTAGAACACAAAAACAAACAAATAATGTGCACAGACTGCAGGGGATTCATGTAGTAGGAGCTGTATAGAGCATCTTTGAATTTTTGCAAGTGGATTTTGTAGGTTTCCTCATCAAGTCTCACTAGCAGTCATCCTTTAGAATTCATCTGACAAAGCTCAGTCCTGTACCAGGGGACAGAGTTAGATAAAAGGACAAGTTTTGTTTAAAGTGCTGCTAAAGCATTAGTACAAGTAGAAAGTGATCTGTTGTACAGCTTAACAAGATCAGTGATAGGTAGAGAGTCGGCACAGTATCATAGTAAAGTTGTCAGACAGAGTTGGGGGCAGATTTCAGGTGGCAGAAGGATATTCTATGTAGTGGTTTTGGGTTAAATGTCAATGTGAGAGTTGACAGCTAAGTGGTCGGAAATGGTCGGGTTGATATCAGAGAAATATGTTTAGATTTACATTTGCAGCATTTATCTGATGCTTTTATCCAAAGCGACTTCCATTCTCTAACTACAGGGGACAGTCTCCCTGGAGCAACCTGGGGTTAAGGGTCTTGCTTAGGGACCCAGTGGTGGTATGGGGAGGGTAAGATTTGACTCTTGGTCAAGAGTCAAGTATCTTACCCACTAGGCTACTGCCATCACCCACTGATAGTTAAGAGTAAGACCAGTAGAACCAAGTTAAAGATATGACCATGGTTGTTGTTGGGAAAACTGGCAGGTTGAGTGAAGCTAAAAAAGTTTAGGATGTGCAGGAAATCAACAGCTTTATAATCAATATAGAATTAGTCATTAGTATTATGTAAATTGGCCTTGCCTTGCACCTGTAAGACCCCAGGATGGGCTCCGGGTATCCTAGTAAGTATTAAGTGGTTACAGAAAATGAATGAATGAATATGTAAACTGAATATAAACTGAGTTATATGTAAACTGAAATCACCTAAGAGGAGTAGGCATAAAGATGCAGAGCTAAGCTGAGTGAGGAAATCAGGTAAGTGAGAGAGAAAAAGGGAGTCAGGCTTGAGAGGATAGTAAATCACAGCTATAATTGGGGACTTAGGTCCTCTTTCTGTTTTTTTAAATGTTAATGTATATGTAATGTTTATTTACCTACAGGATCTATGGGCCAGTACAGCAGTCAGTCTATGACGAGGAGAGAAGTGTTTAACTTGCCCACACAGACCAGCACACATACCAGTCACACCATGTTCTCAGAGCCCTTCGTCACATCAGGTAAAGTCACAAATACACACCCACCCACACACAGATTTGAGAATGAAACACTGTATCCCCATACGGAGTAGATGGAAAAGATCATGACTGTGTTTGCCTCTATAGAAGTGGTGCACAGTCCTGGAGAGCTGGTGTCCAGCGCATTTTGGTGATTTCCATGCTTGAAGTAAAGTAAAGTGCCCCGTTATGGTCACACGTGAACACACCACAGGGTGAACAATGTAAAATTCTCTGCATTTAATCCATTGAGGGGCACCCGGAGAGCACTATGTGACGACAATACCTTGCAGTCCAGGGACTCAAACCCAGAACCTTCTGATCTCAGGGCTACACATTAGGCCACCAGCTGCCCCACACAACTGATTCAGCTGTTAATTGCCAGGTTTTGTTGCCAGGTTTAATTGGTTTTGTTTGTGTAAGGGCACCGCTAGTAGCCTAGTGGTTAGGGCATTCGCCCTGCGATCAGAAAGTCTGATTCGATTCCCAAGACCGCTGGGCACCGCTGAGGTACCCTGAGCAAGGTACCGTCCCACACACTGCTCCCCGGCCGCCATGTTCCTGGCTGCCCCCTGCTTCACTTGGTGAATGGGTTAAATGCAGAGGTTGAGGTTTTGTGCTGTTAACACTGTGTGCTGTGGTGTGTTCATGTACGTCAGAATGGTCACTTTCAATTCACTGAACTGTTCTAGACCCAGACTGAAGTGTGCATCCCTGCTTTAGAGTCATATACATTTTCAGTGATCTTTTAGCCAAAACATGCCTGATCCCTGAAGTTTCCATAACCTTGCCCTGGAGCTACAAGTCTAATGAAGCTAACAAATAACAAAAGCTCACCATCTTTGTGTGAAAATGGTGTAAAATCAATACAGTATATTATTACAATATCCAAGCAGTCTTTTGTTGTCCAATCTGTGCAACAGCCTATTGCTTCATGTTGGGTCATGTTTACCTGGTTTAAATCACTCTCATCATGTGTATCACTATGTGCATTATTTTGCCATGATGTGCAACTTGTACAATGTTATTACGTGCACATGTGTAATATTAATATTACTTATATACTACCTTTTTTCTTCTAAGTGCAGTAATGTACTCCTAACTATCCTCTGTGTCATTAGATTTCAGTGAACTCCAGTATTTGTGTAGATGTAGTGCGTTTCATATTGTTTTTTTCTATGGCTTTTTAATTAGATTTCATGTTGTATATTGTTCTTGTGTATGTGTCTCTGTGTATATTTGCAGTCATTATTTCCTCTGGGACTTTTCTGATTCTGATTCAGTCATTCAGTTGTGTACAAATTAGTTTGAGAATCAATCTGATAAGTGTGTGTTTGTGTGTGTTTTTCAGATGGTATGATGATGTCGAGCAGACAGGTTACACAGCATATAGAGACGAGTGGCAGCATAATGCGGCAGGTGGAGATGGTGCAGCGAGGAGTAACGTCCAGTGTAACAAAGAAAGTGGAGAAACAGTACTACGAAGCCTGATTTCAAAACACTTTAAAACACTTTAAACAGTAAATCTTGCTTTAGTCTCACAGCCCTTTTAACCCAAATCAGCCAAAAAAAAGTAATGAAAAATGTAACATAAGCCAGTTAGCATCATGAGGCAAGTGTGTGATGATTTAGGAAGGCAGTTAGCATGATGCTAATTTGTGTCACATTAGCCTTCATCACTTGTGAACCATGCTTGCCTAGAGGCTTCAGTGTATAATTTAAAACCTAAACATACACTGGACAAAGGTATTGGGACATGTATCGGTACTGTGTCCAAGTATACTAGCACTAAGGAAGCTCCATAAAGACATGGTTGGATGAGTTCGATGTGGAAGAACTTGACTGGCCCGCACAGAGCCCTGACCTCGACCCCATCCAACACCTTTGGGATGAACTAGTACGGAAATTGCGAGCCAGGCCTTCTCTTCCAACTTCAGTCCCGGACCTCATAAATGGGCACAAATTCCCACAGTATCTCCAAAACCTTGTGGAAAGCCTTCCAAGAAGGGCGGGAGCTGTTATAGCTGCAAAGGGGGACCAACTCCATATTAAAGTCTATACATTTAAATGCAATGCCATTAGTTTATTTTGGAATAATGGTGAGGCGTCCCGATACTTTTGTCCTTGGAGTGTAACTGATCAGCTACAATTGGAATGAGCAAAAATTCAAATCTATGTATTGTTTAATTTCTCAGTATATATATATTTTTTTATCCCATATAGCACTACATACTAATTACAGTCTTATTGACATTTACAGGCTTTTTTCTGATGTAATATAAATTGAAGAATGTAAACAAAAGTATTTTAATATTATGCCCTGTGCCAAAACAACAGTGTGTACGTATTTAGACCTTCTGTTACTTATTACAAGACTTTTTTTTAAATTTAGATACATATTTTATAGCTGTCCAACTTTTTTTATTTGTTTTTTTGTCATTTTTTGACATTTTGGAAAAGATACACCAGAAAATACTCCAATTATACATAGTCGTTTCAGTCTCATTGCATTTCAGTGTTTACATTTCTTATGGAACTAACTCATATGCATTAACACTGCAAAATCAATTTACAGTTTATTCTCTGCTGGCTGTAAATGTTACTAAGTTTGGCGTTACAGTATGATTTCAAGCAGTTGCAATAATTTAGACAGTACGCCAAAGTTGCTGGGATAAATGTGCTTCTTCCATTTAGGAAATATTTCTCATATGTCACTTAAAGTTTGCATTGTATTTTTTTAATATATATTTTTACCTTAATTAAAATGTCGATACATAAGTCATGTTAAAAGCCATTTTACATCAGTATCCATGTTTTTTCTAAAAATGTCCTCAATACATTCCAAATGTAATAAAACAATGATCCATTATGTCAAGCCTTTTTATTAAAATATATTGTGATGCTAGCGAAATACTGAAAACAAAGTAAGATCATATGCTTTACATTTACAGCACATTGCATGTATGCAGATAGGACTTTAAAATGAAGTTTGAAGTTAAAAAATAGCGTAAAACAGTATCTTGACAGAGCGCAAGAGTGAGAGAGAGAAAGAGAAAGTAAGAGAGAGTGAGAGAGAGCAAGACAATGAGTAAGTTAGTTACCCAAATCTTTAAATTTGCATTTTTTATATTGTTACACATACAAAAACTAAAATTACTTTCCTGTGTACAGTTTGTTCTATATACTTGGCCTGTTTGTGCGCAGCTAACATTTCAGAACTATTTCTTCACAAAAACCTCAAAAGAAAAAGCATAGCAATAACAATCAAATCTCTCAATCACTGTTAGGCCAAAAAAGCTTCAATATAGAATTTCATTATATAGTTTAGAAAATATTAAAAGGTCCAGAGTTTGGAAAAACGTGTCTTCTGCTGTTCTTCAAACCTAGGAAGACACTTTAAGGAACACAAAGCAATATACATACATACATTATATATATATATATATCAAGGCAAGATGTTTCCACATGTTTGATGGGTGATTTGCAATTAGTGCCCTCTAAAGGAGGAAAGATCTGTATTTGTGAACTACACAGGTTTTTAAAATGAGAGTTTTTGCCTTAAAATAGTGCTTTGAAAAATCACAAGCCTTGAGCGCAGATGTATGTGGAGTTGTTAAGTTCCGTTTATCAAAAAGAGATGCGTGTTAGTATGCTAAAAATCTGCTTGACATATCTGGTTGTCAAAAGGCAAATATGCATGATTTAATAGGTCTGAAGGTGTGTTTACCTACAGATGCAGAGACACATGTCTGAGGAAAAATAGGCCCTGTATATCTCCACACTGAAGTACATGAGACCAGGCATTTATTGAAATTACAGTTCAATTTTGTCAATATAGGTTCAGGTTATATATTTCTAATATAGGTTATATATTTCTTAATTGTGAGCCATTTAATTAAGAAATATATAACCTATATGTATAGTTGACGTATATGTGTATAGTTTCTTCCTTGATTATCCTCTATTAATGTTGTATCTAGCATTAATAGTAAGAATTAATGGAAAAATGTGTACCTCTTTCAAAGCACTCATTTTAAATTAAGGCCACACCCACTTTTTAAAACTTCCCAGAAGAAGTGAAGCCTAAAGTTTTGCACACTATGTACAGGGCATGGTTACATCACGTTAGTGATTTCACATGGAGTGATGGACTGACATGTGCGTTTAGGAGTGTATGCGTGGTACTCAGCTAAACAGACATGGTCCATTACAGAGGCAGGGCCACCGGAGTCCGGATGGTCTCACTACCATGTGTCTGACCATCTCTGAGGTGCCAAAGACAGGGAAAAGTGTTTCAGTAAACCTTTCGCAGAACGTGTAGATGTGACTTCGTTTCTGGACGTCATAAAAGGACAGCTGACCTTCCTCATAGTCCAGATAAACACCTACCCATTTGGGAATTGAAGAAACGGTCAGTGGGGTGACTGGTAAGGTCAGGGCTTTCAGTTCCGTCCCTCTTTCCAGCCTCAGAGTGTAGTAACCGCTCTGTGTGTTTAGAAAGCCATATCCTTTCCTCAAGGCAGATTCTGTGGCCACTCCAAGCCGCCAGTCTCTGGCACCCACTTCCACCTCCCAGTAGCACCTCCCGCAGGAGAAACCTTCAGTGCCTAGAGCACACTGCCAGCCGTCGAAACGCTTTCGACATCGCGGGACGTCCAGCGGCTCTGGACTGCAGCGCATCCACTTCCTGTCTTCGGAAACCAGCAGGGCCGGGTGAGCTGTGTCAGGGTCAAGAGTCACCTCCACTTTAAAAGAACAGAAATAAAATACTAGGTTGCATATCCACAAGATAAGGCGACGTGTGATTGCATGGTTGCTCTAGTGACTGGCTGTTCCTAAGTGGTTGCTGTGGTGTTCCTAGGTGGTTACTAATGGTACAGCAGTTACATTTCAGCACTTTTTAATGTTCTGTGAACGAACTTTTAGAGTTTACAATTATGGAGAGTATGTGGTTGAAAGTCTTCCAACACATTTTCAAATATTTCTAAATATGTTCTAAATAAAAACAAATGTAGAATGGAAACATAACTTTAATCACCTGGAAAACATAATCTGGCTGAGAGCACTGAGTTCAGGGGCTTTAGTGGATTTTACTAAAAATTTGCAAATGTGGTCCATAATCTTATCAATAAATCCTCCGAAATTTGCGGAAATGTTTCCATTGTGGTGGATCGTTTTCTACAGATAGAAAAAATTGTGAAGGAAGCACATTTAATCAATAAATATTGCAAGTATAAAGTGAATTCTGTTCATTAAGCGACAGAACTGTTATTTTTTTTTCTTTTGTGCAAATTAAATAGAACCCTGACTGTCTGTCCTGCTCAATATTTTGAGGAATTCAAAGTCGAGCCATCAAAATAAGTTGTCTGATAACTGGACATTTCCTGATCTGTTACGTGTGCCAGTGTCTCCACACTAATATGATGTAAAATCAGTGTTGGGCAAGCTACTTAGAAAATGTAGTGAGCTAAGCTATCAGTTACTCTACATTGAATTAAGCTTAACTACA
>JBBPCW010169415.1:0-16052 GCA_037974425.1 Phenacogrammus interruptus
AAGTAGTTAATTTAATGTGCACATTTTATGTTCTTTAAAGGCCACATAAAACCTACACACACATACAGACACATACAGACACATATACTTGTCCTCAAGTTCTTTTTCACAGTGCTTTTTTGCACCCTGTACACTATATGGACAAAAGTACTGGGATGCCTGGCCATTACACCAACAGGGACTTTACATTGACATTGCATTTAACTATAGATTTTAAAATGGAGTTGGTTCCCCCCCTTTGCAGCTGTAACATTTTGGATTTTGGAGTTTCTGTAAGAGTTTGTGCCCATTCATTCTGTAGACATTTATGAGGTCAGATGCTGATGTTGGACGAGAAGGCCTGGCTCACAATTCTCTGTTCCAGTTAATCTCAAAGGTGTTGGGTGGGGATGAGGTCAGTGCTATGTGCAGACCAGTCAAAATTAAAAAGTGTAAATGACTCAACAACCCTTTAGAAATGAATACTTCTCTACATTGTACTGCAATATACCCTTTCTATTTTGCCGTTGTTTTTTGCCCCTTTGTTTTTATATGCATACAGTGTTTAATAAAGTAAAATGTACATATGTATAATTGTTTATTGCTTTATTGTTATTAATTTAAAACATTTAGGTTTTATGTATGTTTTATAGAGTAATATTGACTAATATGGAGAAATACAATTTTCTACATTGTTGTACATCCTTCATAGAGAGGAAATGACTTTGTCATATAGTACCTTTTAATACTCAGAATATATAACAATGTCTTGTTAGACTGGGACTAAAAATTCAGTAGAACAATGAGTGAAATTCGACATATAAGACAAAGAAAAAGATTAAATAATGTATTTAAACTTTAATTTCTTGACTGAAAGCAGTGAGAGGTGTAAACTGTATCTAACAAAACTGTACTCAATGAAACTATGTGTAAATAATTTTTAAAATACACATTTCTGAAATTTCGAAATTAATCCTACAGCCATAACCGAGCCATAGTCCACGTGACCTGTGTGAGCCAATCAGAGCAGAGAGCGTTTGCAGAGGGCTGAATAAAATATTTTTGGGGATACCATTGTATGGTGGGCAGAAAACGGGAGAAACAATAAACTGGAGCAAATTTGCTGGGTTTGATTGGCATTACTGGTGTCACTGGAGTCTGCAGGTGAGCAGCCTTACATTTATTTGTGTGAATAAAGGAGTATTTTCCGTTTTTAAATCAGCTCGTGTATGAAGGCACTGATAATAAAGACAGTCCAGGTGCCGTGCTGCCAGGCTCTCTGTGCCTTCATACACAAGCTTATATAAAGCAGAATAATACTCCCTTATTCAGTCTATAGGTTGATACCGTGTAGAAAATTAACTTCGTTGTCTTTCCCCAGGATTAGTCACATCATCCCTGTTCTGAGCCACTAGGCCGTTGATCTTCAGTATGAAGGCTGTACTGCTGCTGCTGCTGCTGCTCACGGTTCAGCTGCTCTGCTTCAGACAGATCACAGCTGACCAGGAGTCAGGCACCGTCATTCCTGCAGAAAGTAAGAGCTTTTCCTCACTACCCTTATCACTGAAGCTTTTATGATCACATTTATACAGCAATGTCATATTTCTACAATAAGCTGCGCTATGCTAATGTTCTCGGAGCATTCCCGGAGTGGTCCAGGTGACAGATACTTCACACACGTCTTATAGTTGACATTGGGACTTTATACATCACAACACTCCAGTGTTTTTGGTAATAGAAATGCTGTGTGAGTTTAAACATAAATAATGTGTGTACATATATGTATATAAAAAACAAAAGAAAAAATGTTTTTATATTAAATATAAAAACTTGATTACAGATTTCACAGGGTACTTCAATGTCGCACTGAATGGGAAATGTTAGATTTCATTCTCCAGATTAGGTTAATTGCACCATTCTCTTCTGCCAGGCCGGCCCTGTGTGGACTGCCATGCATTTGAGTTCATGCAGAGAGCGCTGCAGGATCTGAAAAAGACAGCTTTCAATCTGGACTCACGGGTGAGTGCTTCATTCTATAGACTCGTTGGAAACCTTTTCCTTGGAGGTCTGCCTTGCTCCACTGTAGTCCATCTGTTGGCATGTACAGTTTGTGCAGCCCTTCATCAGTGATCTTCATCACCTGACACTGACAAGTCTGATAAACAGCACCTGATACAGCCTTACCACAGCATACACATTTTACCATGTCACTAGCTCATCAGTAACACTGCTGTGTACAAAACAATTAGATGCCTAAAATATGTGGTAAAAAAACACAAAGAAACCCACTGGGGATAAATGAGATAGAGGGTGGATGACAAATTGTGTATAATAATACATGGTCTGCGACTGTACTGCTACATAGTGGACCTGCAGGTTGGGTGCTTCTAATAAAGTGAAAGGTGAGTGTTATAGTATATAAATTCTCTTGTTTTAAGAAGTATTCATTAGTACTTGGTACAGGACAATACAAAGGTATTAGGAATGAGAAACTGTATGTAAAAGTATTTGTCTGTAGGTAAGCACATATTTATTATAACACCAATAAAGAAAAAATAAATAATACACCTGATTTGTGTGTGTCCTTGTGCAAAAGTACATACATATACTGGAAGCAGACTTTATTTATAATACTCTATATATTAAACTATATATTATGTTGTTACGATTACTGTATTCATGTTTATTTGTGCTTATTCATGTGTCATATTATAGCCTGTTGTGTTTAACTGATAAAAACTCACCAGTATGGCTGCTAAAGGCTTTTTTTGATACATGTTGATACAGTTGTTGCCCCAAACCAGTTCAGAGATGAAGAGATGGCTTGAGTTTTCCTCTTTTCAGGTGTATGCATAATTTGCAATCAAAATAAAACTTGACCAGCCCCACTGACCTCAGGGCAGCTTTTCCCCAAAATATGGAAAGACATATTGATGAACACTTGAGGTGGCTGATGTCCTGGTGTTTAAGGAGTTGCGTCTGCGATCAGAAGATCGTGGGTTCAAATCCCAGAACTGCCTGAGGCACTATTGAGGTACTCTTGTGCGAGGTACCGTCCCCACACACTGCTCCCCAGGTGCTGCGTCACTGACTGCTCACTGTGTCACTTGGTGAATGGGTTAAATGCATAGAAGGAATTTTACATTGTTCACACTGTGTGATGTTCTGTGGTGTGTTCATGTGACTTTTGATCACCTGTTGTTTGTGTGTGTGCCTTCCTCAGACGGAGAGCCTGGTACTGAGAGCCGAGCAGAGGGCGCTGTGTGACTGCATGCCCGTCAGCACCTTAAACTGAAACGTTACAGCATCTGATACAGCTCCACTGGGAAACTTTCAGGCCATGACCCCCTCCTCTATACTCACTTGCGCACTTTCTTTTCCTTTGTGGTCTGAGCAGCCTCTCAATCGTGCATTATTAACATTATCACAAAAAGACAACACTAGCATTTAAAATGTGCTGGTACACATGATATTAGAGTTTTAGTTTCCATTGAACACATTTTATAATCAGTGTTGTGACTATATGTTTCATGTTGATGGATATTTTTTTATTTTTGTTTTGATAAGATGCTTCCCACTCACGAAATACAGCATATTATTTGCACAGCAGAATTGTTGGGTTTGTCACAATATTTAAGCTTCTTTCTTTAACTGTATTAAAAAAGACGGATGACCAACAATAGATATGCACCAGATAATAGAGATGTATATTCATGTAGAGAGTCTGTAGAGAGTATAAAATGTACTGGAATGGCCTTGTTTTGAGTTGCATAGATGATTGATATGGTATTGTTATAAACCTGCATGAGAAGTGTTCACTAGGTTAGCTGTATTCACTAGTTTAGCTGTTTTATATGGAGGTGTTCTGTCCGTCATCAGGCCACCCTGAGTCTGATATTGCACAGACGTAAGCTATATGTAATACAGGTAATGTAGATCTACCACAATTCATTAGATCACTGAATGTAACTGTTCTAAATGTTGGTTTAGAATATTGCTGTTGTCCTGTCGCCACATTTTGTAATTTGTAAAGAGGTGTCATTTATAAAATCTACTGTTTCAAATAGAATTAAAGTTCATGAAGGCACCGGGCATATGGATGAGAATTTCCCTTGAGTTATTTATAACACTAAACTGAACAGTAGTTACTCAGTAGCATTTTTTAAGTGGACACATGTGTGTTCCCCCTTTGGAACATTTTCTCACAGGAAATGCTGAGTCTTTCTTAACCGTCAATGTGCAAATGAAGGAGCAACGGCTTGTTGTTTTCACTCGAACTCCCCTGAGTATATTGTTGCTGTCTGAACAAAGCCTCATCTGAGATGCAAGAAGGATAAAACTTCCAATGGAAGTCAATGGGACACGATGTTATTGCTGTTTTATAGGGCCATTTTTATTTTTTATGAAATTTTGACACAATGCAAACAACATTAACCCAGTTTTTATTATTTGCAACATTACATTCTGAACTGATTACTGAATTATAAAACACTGTCGTGGTTAGAACACCAAAACATTACATGTTGACCCTCCTGTGGGATGACCCTTCACCCATCATGACAATATTCAGAGACGTGCTGCTCAAGTTTGCACGCTCTTCACTTTCTCAATAACAGCTAATGCCTGTATAATTACAGTAAAATCCCATATCTTAACTCCTTTCACTCATTATGAATTACTTTACTCGTTACTTTAACCTCAATTAATCTCACATTTCAGTCTCCCTTTGGGTTTTGTTCTTATAGCAGCAACACTTTAAATGGGCGGCTTTTAAAAGACTAGAGGTTTAGTCTTATTACTGCATCTTTAACCTTTATTTTTTGTGTCAGCACGGAGACCTGAAGTGCAGATTTGCTGCAGAACACTCTATTTTTCTGGGGAAATCTTCAGACATGCTGACAGTGGAGCTTAGGCAGTGCCTGTTACGCACTTTTTCAAACCAGTCACATCTTTATATAGCACCCTCTGTATACACTATTGACCAAAGTGCTTTACACACTGATGCACAGCGTTAGCATGATGTGTAAAATAGCACTAGTTAAAAATAAAACTGATGAGAGTATCAGGCAATATATATAAAAACAAAATAATAAGCATGAGAATTGAATAACACAGTAGTACAGGTGCAGTTTTAAAGGGAAGGGAAGGACCTACACTCTGCCTGCCTGCAGTAATGCTGGGAGTAAATCATCTACAATCATTTACAAACTTTGGTGATGGATTACTATTGGCCATTAGTTTTAGTGTTACTGGCTTTTTAAAAGAATAATGAGGAAAAAAATATATGGTTTGGAATAAATAAATAGATATTGCATTCTTAAAATGCATTTTTATGACGATGTAAATAACCCAGGTATATAAATATGTTATACTTTGAGTGTCCACATGGGGTCAGCCAGACACAGCAGGCTGTTCCTAATCTGTCACTGCATCACTGCAGCACTTCCACTCTGCAGAGCAAGCAAGTTTAAAGGGAAATAAACAGTCACAGCAGCAGGAACCAGGGGCCCTTCAGAGACTCACACAGCGCCCCCTGTTTTAATTTAAAACTGCAGTGACCTGGCGTGCCTTAGCCTGCCAAAAGCCATTTACTCTGCAGCAGGGGCAATGGCGCAGCGAGGGAAAAAACAAAACAAACTAAACAGAGAGGATGTCCTGCAGACAGGCCGTTATCCTTGCTTCTGTACACATTAGGCTCATTATTTGACATAATGGTACATGAGTTTATCTGAGTGCTAAATCATCTGAGGTAAAATCAGAGACAGTTGGGTTGTGAGGTGTTAGAGACACTAATATAAAAGACCGGAGCCCAGTGTCCAATATCTGGCCACTTCATCAACTTTACAGTCACCCCAGTGAGTCACTCCTGGGTCAAGCTAAGGGTATGATCAATGATCAATGACATTATAGTTATACTTCAAGATGGGTTATGACTATACTATAGTAGTCATGTAGTAATTAACTTCACTAATGTACACCCCTATGCAAAACCCAAGATGCAGTACATTAAATGAATGGAAAAAGATACAGACGTATAGCAAAGACCATAACCATACCTGTTGCCCCTGTTTGATTATATACAAGTGAAAAAGTCATGGATCTACAATTACAGGTGTGGCACACAAATTTCTCTAAGACTTAACGAAAGCAAAGAAAGAAGTGAGCAGTCACTCTGAAAAACCCAGAGAACATCAAGCAATACATTGCACCAGTCATTTCTGTTCCTACACCCCACACAAATCTCCTCTGCAGAAAAAGAAGCACATATATGTACTTCAAACACAATGATTTAGATAAATCAGAATTGCACTGTGGTCCAACCCATCTTTACCGGGACATAAAACAGGAAATGAGGGAATATACTAGGGGACATTCACAGTAATAGAGGACAAGTTAAACACGGAAAATTATCAGCCAAGAAAGGGCAGAAAATGATCATTTCAATAAGACTACAGCCCCTAACGATCAAACACAGCACAGGAGTCTGGAGTATATGCCTGGACAAGTATACATTTTCCATGCTAACATTCTGTCATATATAGCACATTTCTAGTACAAATGCACTGTTGTCAAAAATTGCATGTTTGTGAAGTATAAGACACAGAGATACAGAAAACACATGAAGCTCATGTGCCTGTGTTGATCGTGCTCAGGTCATTTTTATACCTGGGAGCACCCCACTATGGTTCCTGTCGTTCAGTGTTTATGTGGATGCTTACAGAGCTAAGTTTTTTACGAGGGGAGTTTGTTATTTGGTCATTTGTGGTAAAATGTGTCTTACTAGCTTGTCTGCTGTTAGTAGGGCCGGAGTGGGACTTGTTCACAGTAACAAATCATTACTGGCCCACCAGGAGCTCTCCTGTTGATCCATTTTGGCAGTTACCAATATTGTAGTACTAACTAATGACTACACATTGGCTACTTACAAAGTCAATGTAAATATTTTCTTGTTCTTTTTTTACACACTTCCGTACATTTCCATACACATTTACTGTTGATTTGCTGAATGTAACATATTGGGTTAAAGAAACAAATGTGTATATATATATTTAGTTTATTTCATGTTCATTTCACAATAGTGTGTACAATAATTTTAAGAAAAGTGCAGGCAATAGAAACGCCAAGATAAACCCCAGGCGTTCAAAAGTTTGCATGTACTGGTATAAAAACACATTACTGGCCATGATTATATGATACTTTCTGAAGGATCACATGCTTTGTCAGTGGGGTGGAGGTAGCTCAGTGGGTAGGATGCCTCCAGACCAAGAGGTCATGGGTTCGAATCCTGCCTTCAGCAGAACCACCCCTGGGCACTTAACCCCAAGTTGCTCCAGGGAGAGACTGTCCCCTATAGTTAGGGAATGGAAGTCGATTTGGATAAAAGCGTCTGGTAAATGTAAATGTAATTGTCCTGGTTGCACTAAGTTTGGGAGGTGAAAACTGACCAGTTCCGACCGGGTTCCCCTAGTTGGTGGACAGGCTGATAAGGCAATGAGTCTGCCTTCCAGTGGAGAGGTACTCATACATAATTAATACCAGTGATAATACATTAATTATGCATCCATATTTTCGCAGGGCCCTCAGATGAATTCCCCATTAGTAGTCTGATCTATGAATAGTCGCGAGTCTGGCCATCTCCGATAATGAAATATTCACTTCACACTGCCATAGGCAAGGAGAGAGGGAATCGGGGGAGGGAGAGAAACGGGAAGTTTAAGTCATTCTGGGAGGTGGGGTGTGGAGTTTGCTGGCAGGGCAGGGGGGCCGCAGACGGCAGAACAAATGCCATGGTTGGCGTAAGAATGTGTGAAGCGTGAAAGAGAAAGAGAGGGGGCAGCAGAGGAGGGGAAGAGGGCTGACAGTCCATCAGACTGAGCATCCAGTTAATGGCCAATGTGTGTGTGTGTGTGTGTGTGTGTGTGTGTGTGTGTGTGTGTGTGCTTACCTATGTACTAACTTGGTTGTTTTCTGTAAATTTCTCTTGCTTTCAGACCTTGAAAAAGACATGTTTAATCAGATCCTGTCTCTCTGGCAACTGAACACAGTCTTGATGTGGTCAGCATCAGACTCTACCAGGCAAGCTACTGTAGGAACACAACTCCTGAAAAAGAGGACTGGGTATGCTTTTCTTTTAAAAAAATAAGCTAAATTCTCCCTCTTCAAGGAGTCTTTATCCTGTCTTCTTCTCTCTTCCTCTTCTCTCCACTCCCCTCGGCTCTGTCTGTCTGTCTGGATCTCCCAGGTCGCAAAATCCGGTTCTAGCCTGTTTTCCCCCTCTCTCTCCTTCTCTCGCTCCTCTCTGTCTGGCTGGTGCCCTCTCCCTCCCCTCTCTCCCTCTCAGAGTGTGTGTCCTGGTGCTGCCAGGCTGGTTAATGCCTGTGGCAGTGTGTATGGCTTCAGAGGACCGGGTGCATGTTAGGTCTCAACAGTGGGCATCCCAGGACACACACCGATTAGAGAGGAAAAAAAGTATAGATTCTTTTTAGAGCCACACTGAAAAAATGGTACACCGGATTTGCTTGATTCAAATCTGTTCCACCTGAATAAAACCTATTACATCAACACCACAGATGTAAGCAGATGTGAATCCCTGATTTTAACACCATCATCCCCTCCGAACTACACCAAAACCCTTTCCCTCTTGACCTTAAATCCTACCTCTATAACTGGGCCCTGGACTTCACCAACAGTATGTTAAGGGAAGCACACCTGCTCCACCCTGACCCTCAGCTCAGGTGTCCCTCAAAGCTCAGTTCCCCTCCTACTGTATATTCCCTATTTACCCACGCATACACAACAACTGTATGCCAAGTTTGTACCCAGTTTTAACTTTCATGAAGTGTATATCAAGGACGTTTCTGAGAAACCAGCCAACGCCTTCTTTATGAAGAAGGCTCAAAAAGGCCTGCATTTCCTTTGGAGGATGAGCTCCTACCTATCTCCCAAAATACTCTCCAACTCGTGCTGCTGCATCACTGAGAGCATTGTAATCTGCTGTATCTCAGTGTGGCATGGTAACTGCACATTGTCTATTCACCATCACTGGAAAGCCCTAAAGCGAGTCATCATGGAAGCCCCTGACACTTTGCTCCCAACCATATCCTGAGCCCAGCCCATTCATTTATGTCCTTTATAGTGGACATTATGTTCACCTGTATGTTCCTAAAGTATTTGGAGATACCCCATCAAGCCCTATGGTGTTCTGTAGAGGACTTCCTGGGCTTTCCAGTGATGTGTCATGTGATGGGTTTGCTGGAAACAAGGACTGCAATGGCAAGACATACATGAGGTGCACCAAACATAAGATGTTCCTCTGCAAAAAAGAAAACATGCTTCAGCAGAGATCCCACTCACCCCAACTACAACTCGTTCTCCCCCCACCCCCACCTTCTGGTAGGGGCTACAGGAGTCTGTATACCAGGCTGTTACCCATTTAAATCATAGACTCACTGAACACTACTTACCCCCGCCCCACACACACACCCCCTTAAAGCTGAGCCACGTCGGTCACGTACATCCCCACCCCCCAACTTTCACTCCCTGATCCCCTCCCTCTGTCTCCATCTACCCATTTTTGCAGTCTAATGATCTTCTTTTTGCACTTCTGCCATGTGTTTACTCAGCCATTTGTATTTCTTTTTACAAATATAACAGGTACATACTATATATACTATTTCATTCACTGTAAATTTATACATATTTGATACTTGATACTAAAACATATTTGTGTTTTTATCTATATTTCATACTATGTTTGTCCTCATGTGCCCCCTTCCCCCATTGCACTGTCCTTGTGAAGCCACAGCGTTCTTTTCAATTACAAATTTTCTTACATTTTGTGTTCATAAGACTAAACCTGAACTGAAAACATGAAAGCTAAGAACCTTAAGAAATAAGTAAACAAACCCCAAAAAAGGTGTTGGTGTAATGGTGATCAGTTGGTGTATATTTCACTCCTGAGAAAAAGATAAACATTCTTTTTTTAACAGAAATGTTTTCTGCCTGATTTATATACAGCATTTATCTAATTTACATAATTTAAATACACAAAATGTATGTAACATTTTATAATAAATGGATGAATATAAATGATGTAAAATCTCTTTGAATAAAATTTCCTTACATTTCATTCCATATTTTAAAAGGATATTTTTGCCTTCTGGAGAAACACTTTTTTTTGGAGAGAGATGATCTAATACAGCACAGTTCGGTCTTTCAGATTGCCTACTCTCGGCAGTACTTAAGCAGAATATGTTTATACACGCAATACTTAAACATGTGTAAACAATGTACACCTTTGAATCTATATCTCCATTTATCTTTGTCTATCAATTTACCTTTATATCAGTTTATCTTTATATCAGTTAATCTGCTTGTCTACAAAGCTGTAAGTCCATCCATGTGTCTGTCTGTGAACCCATAGATCTGTCTGTTTATATGTCTGTCTATCCATCTGTCTTGCTGTATATGTAACTCTTATTTTCTCTCAGAGTTGGTCTGTGTGTGTGTCTAATAGAGGGATGAGGTTCTTTGGACTGGTTCATCCCCAGACTGTCATCATTAGAACTTTAAAGGGATAAAATCAATCTGTCTGACAACTGTACAAACAGTTCAGAGTTACCAGAGCACTACTTTGTCAAACTGTGGTGTTCTGACCTTAAATAACATACACAATTCTGAATGAACTCGGCCTTGGATGGAAGAGTCACTAGTGTGTGTGTGTGATTGTGTGTGTGACAGGATGACACAAGGGTCCATTGAGCCCCATTAACAAATATTCCACACCAGAGCATGCCTGGATTCCCTCCAAATCTCCCCATGCGCCCCTCCCCCGTTCTCCCTGTCACACTCTAGACTAATCCTAGATCAGCTTCGACCGTCCCTCTGAAACCTGTTCGCCGTCATGCATCTGTGTTAAAGTAAAACTCCAGCTTCCATCTGACGCAAAAGTGTTTAGTGTAAAATGTGTTGACATTAATGTACGCTTCTCTTGACTAACTGTGGGCTTCAGATGCAGCAGATAGCGCAAAGGTTGAAAAGAAAAAGGTCAGGCTGACTTTAGAGGAAACATTTCCTCTTTTTTTCCTGCCTCTGATGGCAGATCTCTGAGAGAGCAGGTTGGAAAGTAGCACCTGAGTTCATGTTCCGGTCACACTGGGATGGTTCTGTACAGTAAAGCGAGTGTAATCTGGTGGTGTTAGTGCTGTATGGCCGTTCTGCTCCAGGAATACCAGGCTCAGCTGTAATGGAGCTCCGCTGTTAGGGTGTCCGGAGGGAACAAACGCTGGAGGCTTTGGAGATTCCGTGAGGGGTCAATGTTAACCCTGTGACTTCTGACCTCTGCATAGCTTAAACAAAGTACACAAACAAGGGAGTGTGTCATGGAATGTGTGACGCCTCTGGCACCAGACCTGGCACCAGACCTGGCCAGAAATCTACTAAAGTGGGACACACAGTTTAGTAAACTGATGGAAACACATAAAATATGGTCTTATTTTCTTCTGCAAATAGTTTATTGTAGAGAAACTTGACTCAACTGATACAACAAGGGCTCTTTGGAGAAATGCCACCGAAAAAGTACCTTTGTTTCCCCAAAAAACTTTTCTCATCAATAACCATTTATTTACTCAAACCCATATCTTCTGAGTTTTTTATATTCTATTAATGATAGTAAAAAAAAAATACTATGCCATATACCTTGAGCCATGAAATATACATGCATTACTCTTTAAGCATCTGGTCCACTGTGATCTATTCTGATTCTTCAACCATCTAAAATGGTCTTAATCAATAAAATCCATTCAGTTTTCTCTTTATCACAATGCCTACATCAATTTTGTAGTTTAACACATTATTCAAAGTATTACTGAATGACATTAAACAGTTATTTAACAATGCTTTGAGTATTTTTGTTCATCAAACTGCTGTCCTTTGTATGAATAGCAGTTTTTTTCACCCATACTGAAGATCTTCCTGGCTTGGATATATGACTCTAGAAAACCTTTCACTGCTACAGAAGCTTTATATCATATGGAGGTTTTTTAAAAGGTGCTTTACACTGTTACAAAAATTATGTTTTAAAGAACCATTTGTTCATTGTGGGGTTTTTTTGTTCAAAGTGCTTTATATATGACATTTCTCCTCAGAATTCTTCTCATCACCTTTATTTTTAGGGCTGTGGGTTTAACATCTGAAAAGTGTGAGCGCTGATATTGCAACAAACCAGTCAAATGTATGGGCTATAGACTTATTTCCAAAATAGAGCTTTTGTCTGCAGTTCCAAAAAATAACAAATAACAAAATCTAAAAAGCGTTCTATTTCATCTATTTAAATGTGTTATAAACTGTGCCTTTGTTTTAAATTCAAGAATGGTCACTGGGGCAGTACCCTCTAAAGTACATCTTCAGTATTTTTTGTTAGGGAATGTTATTGCACCATCTTCCATTGCAATTGTCTATCTTGACTCCAGGCATTTTATTTTATGTATTATATTTTTAAATGTTACACCCTTAAAAGTACCAGTGTGTTCCTTTTCTCTGGGAAAGTTTATGTAGTGTATTTTTAAAACTTGTTTAAGTTAAAGAGTCACGGTGTACAGTGGTGTGTAAAAGTTTAACCACCTCTGGACAATGGAGAACACACTTAAAGGCACGTTCTGCAAATTTTAGGGAACAAATTCTGTTTAACAATTTTTTAAAAGATGTTCCTTAACTTTTATACTGGACACAATTATTTTCCTTTCCTTTTTTGTGCATTTACATTTGCAGGAGTGTTCCCTCCTACAGGAAGAGCGCTTATTTTCAGTTTGAAACTAAGATGGTGTTTCGTATGGGTGCCTAAACATTTTCAGTGCTTATGTTGTTTGTACTTGAGGGGACTATATGTACCTGTACAAATCCCCTTTTACCCATTTGTGACAGTGCAGGTGCCCCATTGTGTGTGCATACTCTCCCCTTCTCTCACACCCTAAACACACACAGCCTTCACTTTCCTAATTAATGTGTGTGTCCAGTTCGGAAGCTTCCAAATGAAAATACAGTCTTTGAACTCCTCTCACTCCCCCTGCACCTCTGTCCTGCCACCTCTTTGATCTCTCTCTCTCTAATTTCTCTCTCACTCTCTCATATAACTCTGACAGATGTGTAGTCGATCGCCAACATCCTTCACAGCTAAATGAAGCCAGAGACCTTCAGGCGCTCAGCAAAGGACACAGAATTACAGGAGAACAGGCCATTCTCATTATTACATCCGAATTACAAACCTCACACACTCACACAGCTGTGGGGAGAACAGAGTAACAAATCGCATTCAAATAAGCCACCAGAGTTCACCTCACTTCATTGATGAAATAATAACTTTTTTGCACATTTCAACACACACCTACTGTGTATTTGCTACATTTAACATATTAGGGGAAAAGAAAACATAAAACTGTCTATGAAAGTTATGGCATATTTTAGATTTACATTTTTCTGGGTTAAGCTCAATCTTTTTTTCACTATTGAAAATAACATGGCATTTCATTTGGCCAGGGGTGGGGTTTCACACTTTTGCATATGACTGTTAATAAATAACTTCTAACCTGGCAACTTTCAGCTTCTATACTTATACAAATAAAAGGATGTAATAACCACTTTGGCTCATTAAATCACCTCTAATGCAAATGTGTGATAGTTAAGCTGAAGAACCCCAAAATGATACAGTGGTTCTGTACCAATTATAGTATTTTCCTAGAACCATATGTGTAAACCAAGAGCCATTCGGCAGACATGCTTAGTGTTTTTGTGTTTGTATTTGAGATGCAAATATGAGAAGGTCCCTAAAAAGGTGGAGCACTCGCACTGCTTTATTGTGAAAAACTACTTCTATTTTGAATCACAATCTCACAGGCCATTGACACCCTTCACAGTATTTAAAGAGAAATCACCAGGCCATTATCGCCCACCTCTGATCCTCACAAGTCTCCTCTCAGAGTGATCAGGGGTGGTCACTCTCTGGCCACTTTCACCTGCCCCACCGTTAATCTCTATAGGTTAAAAAACAACAACTACAAAAAACACCAAAGGTTGTCTCGGTTGTTTTAACCGAGACGCCTTTCTGATATTTTAGCACTGGAAAGTGCAGTGAAAACACAGCGTAAATGGACAGACACACTTGTTGATCAGTGATCAAATTTTAAATGTTTATGACACATATTTGTGACCTTTATTCTTAGTCCACCAATTCCATTTCACTTACTGTTTACACAGAGCTCCTTATTTTGAACTTAATTATTTTAAAGCAGATTTTGACCCAGTAGAAAGCAGAGCATTCAATAACCCATGTAAACTTGGAAATAAAACATGGAAACAACTTTTGTAAAGTAGTAGCATATGCAGAGGTTTATGGAAGAAATTATTGTTACTGTATTTTGGTACTATATATTTTATCAGCATCATAGAAAATGTGTTCTTTACTTAAAAATTACTGTTCTACTGAACTTACTAAAAATACTTTTACTCAGTTCTATTTCCAAGAAATTTCATTTAGGCCTTCAAAGCACATGTTGTGAATCTTTCACTTGTTTTAGTTCAGCTATTGTGTTAGTATTAGGAGGAGGCACATGCAATAGTAACCAAAGAACTTTTATTTTTCAGATTTATGGTTATGCACAGACTGCCTCATGCCATTCTTTTGAAAATGGTTTATTCTTCTGTCCATTTTGATGGTGGTTTTGAGAAGCTTTTGTAACAGTCATTTAAAAGGGTGTATCGTGAAATAGTGTCCAAATAAATGTTTTTTTTTAAGACTTAACATTATTTTACCATTATCAATATATACAAACACTTACAATAGAGTTCACTGGTCATTATTAATGTCTCAATGTTTAGACTATGCAGCTATTTTAATGTGGAATTCTTGTTTAAAATGACAAACTAAATTCACGATATTTTAAACTGAAATTGCCCATGACAATTTTCACTTATTTTGGTTTTAGGCCTAGTACTGCCAGTAAATATCTGTACTTACCACCTCAATATCACACACTTCCAAATAAAAGTCATTTATTTGTTTAAATGTACTTATTTGTTTTTATATACTCATTTCTTTATTTCTTTTTTTGCTCTGTTTATTGGTGCTAAAGTTCTTTCGACTGGTTCATCAGACATATTATTATAGACTGTCATCACCAGAACTTTCACTAGCTTAAATCAATGAACAACAGTACAAACAGTTCAGAGAAGCCAGCAGAGTTACCACAGCACCAGTAACTGGGCTGTTCCAGTCTGAAAGGGGAATTCCACACATTTTTAAAATTTCCTGTATAGCAGTCATGCTGTGTGTTCTGGTGTGAAACGGTTAACTGTAGAGAAAATGTTATTTTTACAGTGGTGGTGATGCAGACAAGACTTTCTACAACACAAAATACAGTTATTTTATTTAGTTGTCAATACCACAGTGTTTATATTTAATGCTGCTGATGGTAAAATAGTGTTAAATCCAAAACAATACAGTTTCTTCAGGCACTATTTTGTCTTAGGCCACAGTTTTGGCCCAAAATCTTCTCAAAACTACTGAAATATTCTCTCTGATATCAGACAGTCTATTTATACCCATTTCAGCTTTCAGTGAAGCAGCTTTTAGTGGCACTCAACACTTTGGATGTCTCGTTGCTATCACCACCGCTGTGAACAATCCTGGCTGGTTAAGTTTCCCTAGAACAGAATGTTTCACATCGAACCACTCTGAATGACTTTATTCACATCTTAGCAATTTAATCATGCAGAAATAGAAGAAACAAATGAGTGGAATTGTCTATTAAATGACAAGAAATGACTCTGAATGAGTTACCATTAGTGTTTGTGTGTGCACAGATTAGCAGCTGACCTGTTTATTAATCATGAAAAAGGAATTTACCATACCATGTGTTACTTGTTGTACTCGTCTATGAAATGAACACAAAATTTTCTCCTTCAATCATGTAAAGGAAAAGAGGTTACAATACACTAATTTGGGGCAGCTGGTAGCCTAGTGGTTAGGGCATTCGCCCTGCGACCAGAAAGTCCGGGTTCAATCCCCAAGACCGCTAGGC
>JBBPCW010170020.1:0-16038 GCA_037974425.1 Phenacogrammus interruptus
TCCTGTCTCCCAGCCTGCTCCTTTCACAAAGGCAGTTCGCGGTCCAGGGTGTTTCCACCTACCCTGGGCCGTGACAGTGGCTGGGATTTCATCAGCTGTAAGAGGCTCCCTAGGATTCTGTATTGTTCACTATTCAGTTGCACTGGCACTAAACTTTCGGGTTTTTATTTTACAGAAGAAATGCCCAGCTACAAGTCGTCATCATCTACTGCCAGCCAACTTACACAGTCAACTTCAGCAATGGATGCCACTGTGAGGGGTGTATGTGAGCCTCAAGAAAAATATGTGACGCTACTGAACTCTGGACAGGTTAAAAATGAGATTGTGATGTCCAGTATTCCCAGTCCTCAAAAAACATCCTCTATTACAATTCACATGAACACATCCCCTCATGGACAGCCACAAACAATTTATATAAAACAGAAAGCTCACCACAGCTCGGAGTGTGGGAAGCATTTTACTCATTGTGATGGTCTCAGAAAACACCAGGACATTCATACGGGAGAGAAATTGTATCAGTGCTCAGAGTGTGGGAGGAGATTTACTCAAAGTCATGATCTCAAAAGACACCAGCGCATTCACACTGGAGAGAAACCATATCACTGTTCAGAGTGTGGGAAGAGTTTGACTGCACAGTCATTTCAAATCACACCAGCACATTCACACAGGAAATAAACCATATCAGTGCTCAGAGTGTGGGAAGAGTTTTACTGTACAGAGTAGTCTCCAATCACACCGGCACATTCACGCAGGAGAGAAACCGTATCAGTGCTCAGAGTGCGGCAAAAGTTTTAACCGAATGTCTAATTTAAAAGTACACCAGCGCATTCACACAGGACAGAAACCTCATCACTGTGCAGAGTGTGGGAAGAATTTTACTGTACAGAGTCATTTCAAATCACACCAGCGCATTCACACTGGAGAGAAACCCTATCAGTGCTCAGAGTGTGGGAAGAGTTTTGCTGTACAGAGTAGTCTCCAATCACACCAGCGCATTCACACAGGAGAGAAACCGTATCAGTGCTCAGAGTGTGGGAAGAGTTTTACTGTACAGAGTAGTCTCCAATCACACCGGCACATTCACGCAGGAGAGAAACCGTATCAGTGCTCAGAGTGCGGCAAAAGTTTTAACCGAATGTCTAATTTAAAAGTACACCAGCGCATTCACACAGGACAGAAACCTCATCACTGTGCAGAGTGTGGGAAGAATTTTACTGTACAGAGTCATTTCAAATCACACCAGCGCATTCACACTGGAGAGAAACCCTATCAGTGCTCAGAGTGTGGGAAGAGTTTTGCTGTACAGAGTAGTCTCCAATCACACCAGCGCATTCACACAGGAGAGAAACCGTATCAGTGCTCAGAGTGTGGGAAGAGTTTTGCTGTACAGAGTAGTCTCCAGTCACACCAGCGCATTCACACAGGAGAGAAACCGTATCAGTGCTCAGAGTGCGGCAAAAGTTTTAACCAAATGTCTACTTTAAAAGTACACCAGCGCATTCACACAGGACAGAAACCTTATCACTGTTCAGAGTGTGGGAAGAGTTTTACTGTACAGAGTCATTTCAAATCACACCAGCGCATTCACACTGGAGAAAAACCCTATCAGTGCTCAGAGTGCGGCCAAAGTTTTAACCAAATGTCTACTTTAAAAACACACCAGCGCATTCACACTGGAGAGAAACCATATCAGTGCTCAGAGTGTTGTATGAGATTTATCCAAATAAATCAGCTCAAAAGACACCATTGCTCTCACACTGGAGAGAAACCGTATCACTGCTCAGAGTGTGGGAAGAGTTTCATCACTTTGACTCAAGTCAAAATACACCAGCACATTCACACTGGAGAGAAACCATATCCCTGTTCTGACTGTAAAAAGAGTTTTAGCGTACTTTCAAATCTAAAAAAACACCGGCGCATTCACACTGGAGATAAATCGTTTTAGAGTGTGGGAAGTGTTTGAGTGAATGATTCCTGTGAAAAAAACACTATCGCATTTACCCTGGAGAGAAAATGGATCACTGCTTAGAGTGTAAGAAGAATTTCAGTTGACTGGGAACTATCACTACTCTGAATGAAGAAAGAATTTTACATACTAACAAAGCTAAAAATCCCTCCGTGTGTTCACACAAGATGCGAAACCACACCACTGCTCCGAATGTGACTTTTACGAAACAGGATAATCTACAGAAACATCATAGCAGAAACTGGATCACTGCTCATCAATCCCAGGTTCACTTTCCTGCTGGGGCTGTCTGTGTGGGCTTTTCCCCAAAGGCTAAAGGCCTGCACGTCGCATTGCCTGGAGCAACTTAGATTAATATTTTCTCCCTGCATAATGTGAATATAATGTTAAAATATGTGGACAAATGGGAGGCAGATCTTAGCTTATGAACAATCGTGTAACCTTTTTTATTTTATAGTGCAGTTTGTGTGTCATTTTTGAATATGGCTAGACAGAATGCTTGCACAGTTTTTTTTTCTAGACTATAAAATGTAATTTTTAAATGTGTTTAATTTGTATAAAAGTAGCATTTGTCTTAATTTTTTGTTTTCTCAACTTCATTTTCTCAAGTTCAGACAAAAATGCCCTCTAACCAAAACAATAAAGAACAAAACCTTCATTTTGGCTTCATCATGGCAGATTAAAAGAGCTTCATCACATACCAGGAAATGCAGGTAGCATAGGTAAACACGCTTCAATGATGGTGGAAAATGCTTCATGAACGTGACCTTATCTCTTATCACTCTCTCATCAAAATTTGCCACTGATTTAACTTCTGCAGTCTTCCTTCTACAGGATGATGTTTGAAGAATCTGCATCCAACCCTCGAAAGCTGTTTACCAGATTTTTGTCTCTTCTTAAGTCTCCATCTCTCCCTGTTTTTCCAGCTCTCTCACCTGAAGACTTTGCTGGGTTCTTTGATGTGAAGATTGGCAACTTTAGCAGATCCTTCCCACCAATCGTCAAGCCACCTGTCAGACAGAGACCAGCCAGTGCTTCTCAGTTTCTTGGCTTCTCACCTCTCTCTTGAGGATGTGGTATTGCTTCTGATGTCCAGCAAACCCACCACATTTCCGCTTGACCCTGTCCCGTCGAGTATGCTCCAGATGATGTTTTCAGAACTTTGCTTCTTCTTGACCTTTCTGCAGCCTTCAACACGGTTAATCATCAGATCCTCTTGGCTACTCTCTCCAGCCTTGGAATATCGGGCACAGCCTGGCAATGTTTTGAATCCTACCCTGATGACCGGAAATACCAGGTAGCATGTGCAAGGTTCCCAGTCTGCCCCGCAAAGATTGTCCACTGGTGTACCTCAGGGCTCGGTCCTTGGACCACTATTTTCTCTATATACTGATTCTCTTGGGGATGTAATAGCCCCACACGGATTTTCCTACCACTTTTATGCAGATGACACTCAAATAATCCTTTCTTTCCCCTCCAGGGATGATCAGGTCTCGACCCATCTCAGACTGCCTGGCTGACATCTCCTCTTGGATTGCGGCCCACCACCTTAAGCTGAATCCCAGCAAGACTGAGCTGCTATTCATCAAAGGGGTTCCATCACCAAGCCACAGCCTCACCGTTTCTTTCGAGAACTCTGTCATCATCCCCTCAAAGAAGGTCAGAAATCTTGTCATGTTGGACAAAGAACTTTTGTTCCTGTCGCATGTTGACCACCTCTCCAGAACCTGATGATACCTTCTGTACAATATCAGAAGAATCCGACCCTTTCTCACCACGGAAGCCACACAGTTACTCGTCCAGTCGTTGGTCATCTCTAAGCTGGACTACTGCAACTCTCTTCTAGCTGGACTGCCAATGAAGGTAATGAGATCACTTCAGCTGATTCAGAATGCAACTGTGAGGTTAGTCTTCAATCTTCCTAAATTCTCACAACACGACTCTACTACAGAACCTTCACTGGCTCCCTAAGTCCACTACTGCAGAACCTTCACTGGCTCCCTGTGGCCTCTACTACAGAACATTCACTGGCTCCCTGTGGCCTCTAATACAGAACCTTCACTGGCTCCCTGTGGCCTCTAATACAGAACCTTCACAGGCTCCCTGTGGCCTCTAATACAGAACATTCACTGGCTCCCTGTGGCCTCTACTACAGGACCTTCACTGGCTCCCTGTGGTCTCTACTACAGAACCTTCTCTGGCTCCCTGTGGCTTCTAATGCCGAACCTTCACTGGCTGCCTGTGGCCGCTCACATTAAGTTCAAAACCTTAACACGCTTTCAAGGCTAAGAATGGACTTGCACCTCCTTACTTATCTGCACTGATCAAGCAGCGTGTCACTTCTCGTCCACTCAGGGCATCAAGCGCCGCTCATCTTGAACCTCCGTTGCTCAAAAGAAGAGGAAGATATGCCTCTAGACTCTTTTCGGTCTCGGCCCCCCAGTGGTGGAACGAACTCCCTCTTGCGATCAGATCTGCAGAGTCCTTCGCCTCTTCAAGCGTCGTCTGAAGACCCGCCTCTTTAAGGAGTATCTCTTATACATCTTTTCCTCTATATTTAACAAATCTCTCAGACACTTACCCTCTTAGCTGTTGTTTCTTACTTGTGTATTAATCTATGACTTGCTTTTTCTCTCTGATTGGGTTGTTATGGTGTGTAACTCCAGCAGTAACTTGGTTAAATAGCTGTTGATTTAAGTATAGCTTTACAGGTTTAAGAACAGTTGTGCACTACTTTAAGCACTGATGTACATTGCTCTAAATAAGAGCATCTGCTAAATGCATAAACGTTAATGTATGAACGATTTAAATTAGGTGGATGGGTAATATAGGGGCAGAGAACAAGGGCCAGAAATCAGACCTGTGGGTAATTTCATAACATTTGTTTGCTGGCTCTTGTTGCAACCATTCATTTGCCCTGTCCAGATGGTATAGATGTGTTTTCATCCTTTTTTATTTAGATCAAGACTTTAGCTTTGATAGATATTAAAAGCCATTTTGTGATTATAGTTTTACAACCCAGCGGCAAAACACTTCAGCAAACCCCGAAAAGGTCATTTTTTAGTCCATTTTTCATGACAATCATGTGTTTGTGGGCACCCTGATTAATCAAAAGAGCAACACTATTACAGTCTGCTCTTCAACACATTAGTCATGGCATGAAAATAAGATTATCGATATCAAAATTAGTTTTTATTAAAGGATTTTTAAAATAGTATAATTATATAGACCCATGTTTTTGTGTTAAGAGTGACAGCACGGCCTGGAACACGTCCCCTCAATTGCCCACACCCCGCTTAACCCTGAGCCGAACACATGGTTCATTCCATGTCCTTATTTGGTCATACTGCACTGGTGCCACCCCATTACTATCCCCCGGTCCTACACTATCGACAGGTGTTAGGACTCGTCGTGCTCTGTTATCGTGTCTGAAATATTTTTTATAGTGATCAGAAAAACTCAGGTCCGTGAGTAGTGTCCGAATAAAGAGAGTAAAATCTAAAAGAGCGGCGTGTTTCCAGTCGGACGGAGATCCGCGCGTTCCCGAGGCCTGAGAAGAGACAGGAGTCCCATACAGACAACATGCAGGTTCGGATTGAACTTCACTTTTTCACTCTGATCCCGTGTTATTTTAAGCTGTGTTCAGATTGTCTGTTTTCTTTTGGTTTACAAACTAAACAGAAAAATAATCATCCTTTATTTAAAAAAAAAACAAAACGTCTGAACCTCCTGTGGGGTTGTTTTTCCTCAGTACTTTTGATTAGCTTTTATGCTAATTGCATTTAGCTTTGATGTTTTGCTGTTTCTAATTTATAACCATGTTTTAAAAATTCAATACACAGGATTTATCTGGACGTTTCACTGAACTAGCCCAGTTAAACTGGCGACACTGGTCGCTGAGACTCTGAGAGACCACGACAGAAAAGACTACTTTGATATCGTTGCCATATTTAATTATCGATATCCATATTTAATTCTCTACCCCGGTTCTTACACTGTCCTAACACATGAATATGCCCTCATATTGTAATATTCGATAAAAAAAAAAGTCTGCTAATTGATTGTAATGTGATTTGGTAAATATTAGAGGGTGATATGGACATACATGAGTGGCTCAACCTGGGTGACGCGTAAAAGCCAAGGCTGTGATGTGGGAATATGTGTATAAATACACACATACCAGCGATTGTGTACCGGAGTTGGAGAGTGTTTTATGAAGTCAATCACATGCTGTGTGTGTGGTTTTGATTGTAGGACCCAAATGAAGACACAGAGTGGAACGACATCCTCCGGAAGAAGGGCATCCTTCCTCCCAAAGAGACGCCGAAGGAGGATGAGGAAGAGGAGCAGATTATTCAGCAGCAGTCCATTGGTAAGGTAGCACAGAAAAGATGAACGGGTGTGGAACCTGTGCCTCCTCTTGTCTGGTTTCTGATATACTTGCTTTTCTATTTGAATGGAGGTTTCTGCAGAAAGAACTAAAACCTCAGAGTTGGACTAAACTTTTTGATTTGGGGGCTTATGGAGAGAAGGGTTATGCTCTCCTAGACTCCCAGACATGGATGGCATCACAGGGTATTGAACTCCTGTTCTCTTGATAATGGGACCAAGTTGTGCCTCGCAGACGTCTCATGTCCCCTCTTCCATCTGTTTGGGTCCGATCTCTTCTGCTTATCTTGTCCAGAACACACCTGTAAAAAGTGATTTTTTTAATTGCAATTTAAAAACATCCCGCTTAAATGTTTTTTTTGTGGTTTCGGTTCTGGTGGCTTTGAGATGTGATGGTCATTGAAGTAGAAGATAGTTTGTTCTGCTTGCTTTGTCTTTGAACAGCCTGTTATTGAAACTGGTCCTGATTATCCTCTTCTTTTGTCCACTGTAGTGAAAACCTATGAGAACATGACTCTTGAGGAGCTGGAGGAGAATGAGGACGAGTTCAGTGAGGAGGACGAGGCTGCCATAGAGATGTACAGGTGAGGTTTTCCAGGAACAAAAATATTGTTCAAATGATTGTGTATGTAGTTTTATGTCTAGTAGAACTATTGTAACTATTACTTGCAAATTCACACAACATCAGAAGTAGCTGGTGGTTTAGTGGTAAAGGTGTGTAAGATAGAATGGTCACTTTTACACTTTAAAATGTCAAACATATACTCAAATATGTCATTTGGTCGTTCTTAGTGTTTTTATTTGTCTCGTTTCTCAGGCAGAAGAGGATGGCAGAATGGAAAGCTAAGCAGATCAAGAACGTGTTTGGGGAGGTGAACGAGATTTCTGGGCAGGATTATGTTCAAGAAGTGAACAAGGCTGGCAGTGGCATCTGGGTGATACTGCACCTCTACAAGCCTGGGTGAGCTTTATTTGCAATGAAACTATATTGCACATAGAGGCAACATTTTTGTGGCAGGAACAGCAGGGCATGATTTAAAAAAGTAAGATTAAAAATAACATTCAGCTAAAACTAAAATAATGGGACAAATCATTAAAACACTGAGAGAATATTTATGTTAAAGTATTAGAAAGAGGGTTTGTCTGAGCTTTTCCCCCAAGATCTCACACGAAAGTGATCTCAAGAGAGCGTAATGAATTAGTAACAGCTGCTGTTCGTCAGTACTTATTCTTTCTTTTAAGCTTGTAGTCGTTTTATACCGCTTCAGTTATTAATCTAATCAACCATCAAATGTAAATTTCGAACGTACCATGATTTTAACAAAGATTTTAGTAGTAATTCTTATAGCATGCCTTTTCCTTCTCAGGATCCCCCTGTGCTCCCTCATAAACCAGCACCTTTCAGAACTGGCCCAAAAGTTCCCACAGACGAAGTTCCTGAAGTCCATCTCCACCACCTGCATCCCTAACTATCCTGATAGGAACCTTCCCACAGTCTTTGTATACCACGAGGGAGAGATGAAGGCTCAGTTCATTGGGCCCCTCGTGTTTGGAGGCATTAACTTGAAGTGCGATGGTATGTGTGTGTTATGTGTTTATGTAATATTGACATGCATAAAGATACATTTGAGCAATTTTACAAGATTCAAAATCAGAGTAGTTTCCAAACATCAGCCTTCTGTGGTTCCTTTAATGTTTTGTTCTGTTTAGAATGGAACATTGTGAAGCCTATACCATAAAAGCATGTCCTTTTACCATTACCCGAAAGATGCCTGTGGATCACTGTTATATTTCAGGTGGTTTGGTTAATCATCCTCTTGTTTGATTGTGTGTTTATCAGAGCTGGAGTGGCGGTTAGCGGAAGCAGGTGCGGTGAAGACCGACCTGGAGGAGAACCCGAAGAAACCGATCCAGGATCAGCTGCTGACGTCCATCCGCTGCTCCGTGCCTAGCCACAGAGATAGTGATGAGTCTGACGAGGACTGAGGAGGGGGAGCGCATTCAACGAGACCCAAAAACTGGAGTTTGTGAAAACATGTGTTTTGAGTGGAGGAATGTTCAAAGCAAGGGAATCAAATGCACATGTGCTACAGAATGGATAATGTCATGAATGCACGTCTGTTTACCCACTTTGCCATATTTGGGGGAAGTGCTTCCTCTAGTGGTCAAGCTCAGTAACTGTGCTGTGAAAGAAGGGCCACTGAACTGCACTGACTCCAGGGATACACACCGGAAATGCCAGATAAAGATAAATGCCAGATAAATGTGTTATTTATGGCATATGTGTCACTGTACATGTATCAATTGCCTAAACAGTTTTATAGAAATCTTTATATAAATTGGCTGACCATAAACACTTTGATTTATGAATTTTTTTTTTTTAATTTGTTGCGTCTGCTTGTATTTCTACACTGGGAAGGTTTTCACAAATAGAATTTCAAAAGAAATGAGCGTGGGCCTATGTGTGAGAGCAATTTTGTTGGTTCTACTAAAGAAACTGCATTGTACTTCCAAAGTATAGTTTTGTGGATAAAAACAATGCATACATGTGAACTGTGCAAGGAAGATAGGATAAATCAAAATGTTAACCACTCCACACCATACCCATGAGATTACATTTATTTACAGAACTGAACATGAATTACAGTCCAAAACATCTTTCAGCCCCACAAGCAGTCCTAGTCCAGCTCCGGATGTTACGGCTCCACTATGCATCCAAATAAAGGACAGAGAACGTCTGCACAGGGGTAGAAAAGCATACATGAACAACCCAAGACAGAAGTTGTGGGCACTGTATTGGTCTGTAAGTCATGTAAATGCTGCTGTTCCTCCTAGCTGACCTGTGAACCTCCGGGACTAGACATGTTTGTGATTTGAATTCATATAACGATGATTAACAGCAGCTTAGAGTGTGTGTACCAGTAGTTGTAACTGCAGGGGTTAGTTACGCCACAGTTCCATTCCAATGACAGTGATGTAAAATCATAAAAGCACAATTAAGTCACAGTAAAAGCAAAACTCCTACTCACTCCTACATCGCGTTACTTCGTATTCTTTCGAAGTAGTTCGGCCACGTAGACTAATGGAGGGAGCATTGTAAACCTGTATGTCGAGGACCACCCGCAGTTCCTTTAGCGGAACTAAACATTCTTTTGCACAATTTCATTGGAAGAACAGTTTGTTTTATTTAGATGTTTTGCAGTACTGTTGCTCCACTCACTGTAGAACCGTAGCATTTTATTTTTAAATAAAATTATGAGAAAAGAACAAAGCCATAGTGATGCATGACAGGTATTTGAATAGGTTACTCTGCAGTTCTGTAAAGGACCTTTTTTGGACCATGTTTAGTTTCCCTTGAATCTTTAAAGAAATAAAAACTTTCACTCAATTATAGGCGTTAACTTTTGATTGGTATGAAACCTTCACAATGGATCTCTAAACAACTTTGCACTGAGAGGGAACCATGTATTTCTTTTATGCCATTGCTCCAGTTAGTTCATTTTAGCACTTCTAGTGATTCAAAATTCATTAAAGTCAGTTAAAACTGCATTCCTTATCAAAAACATGATTGTAATAGATGTGGTAGTAGTCTAGTGGGTAAAACATTTGCGTGTCAACTTGATCACCACAAAATTGCACCCCACTGTCTACCATTTTGTCCTTGAGCAAGACTTGCTCCAGGGGGACTGTCCCTGTAACTATTGTAAGTCACTCTGGATAAGGGTATCTGCAAAGTGTCACTTTACCTTTACCTTAATAGTGTGATAAAGCTTAAAAAATGTAACAATGTATAACATGGATAGTCTTTACTTGATTTACATTCCAATTATGAAATTGCATGAATCAATACGTGGGCTGCATATACAAGTACACCCTTGTGGTCTGTAGTGGTACCGATTTGTTAGTTTTGATGGGTTTAAGAACCTTGTGTTGTGTTTGCGCTCTTGTTTGTGTGCGGGTCCGTGGTACCAACCTCTCACAAGTCTATCTGGACGACGGCAAGCAGTCTTCAGCTTCTCTAAGAGAAAGATAATATTATTAAACAGGCCTTTACAGTGTCTAACCCCTGGCAAAAATGTTGGAATCACCACCCTTTCACTGCCAGAGGACGTTCACTAAAGATTTCCTACTTCATAGGTAACCACAGATATGACAAAACATTTATGTTTAATAGCTGAACATTCTGGCTTGTTAAACACCCCAAACTATTGTTTACACATTTATTTTGAAGATCAAGAAAAAAATGAAAGAATCAACAACAAAAAAAATCACAATCAGTACTTTGCTCATCCTACTCAGGCCTGCAGTATTTGGGGCAAAAGAACAATCTTCTCCATCAATCAACTTCCAACTTTCTCTAATAGTGGGTGACATACCAGCTTAGCAGGATAAAAGACTTGTCTTACAATTTTGTCCCACTATACATTATCAATGGGATCAAGATCCAGACTGCTTGCTTGGAATCATTGAGCTGATACACTTGTGTGGAATGGAATGAGAAAAGTGTCGAAAGTCTCAGTGGATAGCTGTTTATTGACGGCTGATCTGCTATTCAGCTATCATCTTTTTCCACCAAATTTTAGACGCAGCCAACTGGGCTCAACCAACATCAACTGCCACTCTATCTGGTGGATTCCACTCTTGAAGGATTTTTATAATCCTTTAGATTGTTTCAGTTGATGACATTTTTGTTGGTTCCTTTTTCCTTCTAGAATTTCTAGACATTTTTTTTCACAGTGCAAATTATAAGATGATTCTTCCACTTTGAGTGATTCCAACATTTCTTCTACTTCATCTGGACAATAATGCCATTAATAAAAAATGTAATTAGTTTGAGGTGTGTTTCAGAATGATTGAACAAAAATGTTTATGTTCATTTGTTTGTGTGCTACGTAGAAAAAACTAAGTAAAAAAAAATAGGTGAAAGTCCTCTAAGTGTAGTTGCCAGGGATTGTGATGAATTGTGCTACTTAAATAATCACTTTGCACAACTCCACAATTTGTCAAGCTCTAGATTCAGAGGAGAATCAGATTAGAAGTAGTAAGTCTGATTATTTTAAATTCACCATCAGAAAGAAATAAAGGAAACAGCACAAGCCTTACAGAGGTTACCTGCTGTTTCTTCCTGCGCTGGCTGAATTTGGGTGAGAGGCGCATCAGTGGGTGGACGGAGTGGGACTAGAAAAATAAAATTACATACAGTTCAAAACAACATCTCATAAGAACACAAGTAGAATATTAATGTAGTGCTGGGTGTTACAAAAGTGATGGTGAAATACCTTGAATTTGCTTGACTGTTTTAACAATATATTTTTTTACGGGCATGTAATGGACATATAATGGGTTATATTTGTGATATAATCCCCCAGTCATGCATCTGGATCGTAGTGTGGTGCAATAGTGCCACCTACTGGCGTAACACTTCTGCTGCCTTACACATACATGAAAATATAAGCAAGAGTGTGTGTTTACTGGTTAATACACTGCTGTTTATTTAAAATAAATGAAAACGAACCAAGCCTCATTCTTTAGAACTTTTTGTTGCTTAACTTTGCTGTTTCTTGAACCGTACCGAACCGTGACCCCAAAACTGAGGTACGTACGAACTGTGACACCTGTGTGTACCATTACACCACTAGAAATTATATTAAATCAGCATCACCCAACACTAAACTGAAGCATCTTGGGGTGTTTTTACCTCTCTCTCAACAGAGCCAACGGAATTCTGTGCCTTGGAGTAGTGAAACAAAAACTTGAAAAGAAGAGACAAGATGTATTTGTAACAGAACTGATTGATCAATGGCATCAGTATTTAAATGTTAATGTGTAGTGGATTACATTGTAACTTGTTACACTAACCCGTTTGAAAACATTCTGGATCTGCTCCTGTGGAACATAAATGCACAGTTACACGGCATCAGATCATGGATTCTTAGATTTATATGCTGACATGCTAATAATGAAACACACATAAGCATGCATACTTCTCACCTTGTTCTGGTCACGCCACACAAGTCCACACAGTGTGCTCTGCACAGCAGAACCCTAAAGCAGAGAGGCAGTCAGGGAATGCTAAAACTGTGAGTGGACTCCTGAGGTCAAACTTATTTCTAAAATACATTCCTTTCTACACAAATATAACAAAGGCATTTAGTTTAATCCTTACATGATTCTCCTGTACTTAAACTGTGAGGGTACAGGACAGAGCTGAAGCTGTGAAGGTGCAGGACTGAATTGAATCCAAGAAGGTGCAGGGTTGAGTTGAAGCTGTGATGGTGAAGCTGCAGATGAAAAGATACAGGCTTGTACAGAACTCTGCTGAAGCTGTGAGGGTACACGCTTGAGCTTAAGTTGTGAAGGTACAGGACTGAGCAGAAGCAAAGAAGGTACAGGTTTCAGCTGAAGCTGTGGAAGTGCTGAATCGACCTGAAGCTTAGAAGGTACATTTCTAAGCTAAAACTGAGAAGATAAATAATTGAGCTGAAGCTGGGAATGCACATTTGTTAGGTGTAGTAATGAAGGTTTGTGACTGAACTGATGCTAGGAAATGTACATTTTGGAGGACGACTGGGGAAGATGAAGGAATGAGCTGAAACTACAAAGATAGAGGACTGAGCTGAAGCTGTGAATGTGCAGGTTTGACCTGAAGCTGTGAAGGTACAGGACTGAGTGGAAACTGTGAAGATTCAGAGCTGAACTGAAGTTCAGAAGGTACATTTTTAAGTGAAGCTGTGAAGGGACAAAACTAAGCTGAGGGTGTGAATATGCAGGATTGATCTGGAGGTGTAAAGGTATAGCACTGAGCTGAAGCTGTGAATGTACCGGACTGAGCTGAAGCGGAAAAGGTATATTATTGAGCTGAAACTATGAAGGCATAATACTGAGCTGAACCTGTGGAGGTACAGGATTGTGTTGAAGTTATGAAGGGGCAAGGCTGAGCTGAAGCTGAGATGGTATAGTTTAGAGGTGAAGATAAGAAGGTAAAGGACTGAGCTGAAACTGTGAAGGCTTGTGCTGCAGGTTTGTGCTGCAGCTGTGAAGATGCAGGATTCTGCTGAAGCTGTGAAGTTACAGGAGTGAGACGAAGCCGTGACAGTACAGAACTGAGCTGAAGCTGATAAGATAAATTTCTGTGCTGAAGCAGAGAAGGTATAGGACTGGAAAGAGTCTGAGGTGAAGAACATTGTAATCTGGGTTTGACATATGTATTTAGCTTCCATCCATTGTGACAAAGCCCAAAGAAAAAAGCAGACACCACTTCCATCAGTCAAAGCGTTTAGTGCCAATAATATGTAATAATCCTGGAACAGTGTCCTGCAACTTCCCCTTCACTTCCGTTCAACAAAAAACAATAATTTCTGCCACGACAGGTGATGTTTTTCCACTGATGACACATGTGTTGAATCCAAATACATCACTAACTCATTTGGGATGGTATTCAGTATTAAGCCATCACTGTTTTTCAACATATTCTGGTTAACTCGGTATCTAAAGGTCAAAATATATAACTTGGGTCAAAAACACAAGACTTATAATTGAAATGGGTGCAAACATGACATCATTGAAAAATGACACATTGTGACTTTTTCACAACTTGACATATAACTGTGGAAGTGAGACCCTTACATAGTGTGACTCCAGTCACATTTTATTTTTCCTTTGAGAGGCCAACTCCATGTGAAAATAGAATAAGATTTGAAGGAAACTGGACAATATTATTTACTTCATGCCAGTGTTTCCGTTAGTGCTTCATCTGGTGGGCTGTAAAGGTACTGCAGATAATCTGCATGAGGTTAAATGCAGAGAACAATTTCACTCGTGTGGTCACGAGTGACAAACGGACACTTTATTCAAATTTCCTTTAAATCTAGTCTATACATTGCTGAATCTACACATGTTAAGCCTGAGTCTGAAATAGCTACGGCTGCCGTTTGTCCAACGAAAGGTGAAACTCTAATTCTCACTTAGGTGAGATGCTGGAAACGGTTCTCCTGGATTTATTCGGTTCTAATTTAGGTTAAATGCCTGCGTTGATATCTCTCAGACAAATTAAGAATATACAGGAGGTGGTCTGCTTCTAGGGTACCGGAAAAGGTATTTTGTTGTCTTATTTTGCCTTACTTTCCCTCGAATGCACTCTGAACAGTATTTGTGTAAGAACTGTGCCATATAAATTAACCTGCCTCGCCTCACCCTTTGCTGACTTTAATGTAATTGAAGCAGGGATTGAATGAATAGGAGAGTAGAAAGTTTGTGGACACAACAGACTAAAGATGAGGATGAGTCCGAATAAAGCAGGCATCCAAAGAGAATCCCATTTATTATTTTTTAAAATGATGGTATGTTAAAGACTGATTATCTTACCTGTGTATAGTCTCCATACTCCTCACAGTCTGTCAGTGGATAGCATTCTGACAACAGGCAACAACACACGTTATTTTCACACTTTTATATCATTTTTATTTTATTCTAAGAAAATGTTGAAGCTTTAATCACCCTCTAACATAAACCAGTAGAATTTTTAAAATCTGCTAAAAATTCACCCAAAGATTATAAGATTACATATATTTCAAAATAAAGCGTAAGTCGGTAACAGAAATTTAAGTAAAATGCTGCCCTCTTAGAAATAGAATAGGTTTAACTTTAAGTCAAAATTCTTACAAAATCAATCCATAAACTGCCCTATTTTTTCGTGCTGATCTTAAGTGTGAGGAAAGTTTACACTTGGGATCATTAAACTGAACCCACAGCAGATTTATGTTTATGGAGGAGCAATAAGCTGTTTTCACTCCTGAGGTAAAATATTTATAAATATATGAAAAGAAACGTTTACCTCAGATTTAGCAAACTGAGATAGTGTTAAAGTGAAGACAGAGGTAAAACACATCTTAAAACAAACTGTTAACCTCAGAACATCAAAACTGAGATAGTTTTAAATTCAAAACATGCATAAAATATTTTAAAATGTCTATCCAAAACAATTTCCCGCAGAAAGAATTAAAATGAAAACTGGGGTAAAAAATGAAAGAAAAAACCCCCATCTCTTGAAACAAATTGTTTACCTCAGAATCAGCAAACTGAGAACTGGAAAAATAGTTTTAAAAACTCTCTTAAAACAACATAACGACTGATCAGAGAGTTCTAAAATGAAGACTGAGGTAAAATATTGTAAAACATCTCTTAAAACATGCGATTAATATCAGAATTAAGTGAACGGAGCGTTTTAAAGTCAAAACTGTGATAAAATATTTTTAAACGTCTATTCAGAAACAGTTTACCACACAACTAACCTAACTAAGAAAGTTCCAAAGTGAAAACTGAGGTCAATAATTTGATTTTTTTTATTTTAAATTTGTTTACCACGGAACTGAACTGATACAGTTTTAAGGTAAAAACTAATATATATTTTTAAATTTATTTTTTAAATATCTCTAAACAATTTACCTCAGAATGAGCAATCTGAGAGAGGTTGAGAGTGAAGACTGAGGTAATCTAGATCACAAACACACAGAAGGTGTACTGTTTTCAGTCAGTCAGGACTGAGTCCTCCCTGAAGAGGTGTTTGTGGAGTGTGTGGTGTGTGTGTGTGTGTGTGGAGTGAATGGAGTGTGTGTGTGTGTGTGTGTGTGTGTGTGTGTGTGTGTGTGTGTGTGTGTGTGTGTGTGTGTGTGTATGGGGTGTGT
>JBBPCW010170123.1:0-15000 GCA_037974425.1 Phenacogrammus interruptus
AAACTAATTTTCATAACTCTCTTTAAATTGTAAAATGTGGGCATATTTGACCTACTTGCATCTAGCGCTTTGTTTTGTGTGTTCATGTTTGTGAAGATTTCATCGCGTTTGCTTTTCCAGACAGTCTCAACTGAATTTTGGCTCAATGTGACTAATAAAAAGTGCAGAACCAAAGCCTCTGTTGATTTGTGGTTTTAAACGGCGTTAGATAAATCCTTACTGAAACGTGTCATGGAGATGCTGCTCGCTGCAGCTTGAAATGAACTTGCAATTTTTGCACTTTATGTAGCCTTCCGAACGTAGGTACTCGTGTTTTATATTTGAGACTTTAATGCTAAAAATACAATCTTAATGAACAAGAGTAGCTCGCTCTATTCAAATGCAAACTGCAACTGAAAAACCACCAAAGAGTAATTGGCAAGAGTCAAGGCTGCAGCTGACAACAGTAAAGAGGGGCGGGCAATTTTGCCTACGAACTGGATGCATTCTGGAAAAACAAATATATATAAATATATATATAACCCATAAGGTCTCCTGCACTGGTTTGGTGTGGCACCATCTTCGACACATTGAATGCAAGGTTTGATCTACAGGTCTTTCTTTATTGTCATATTTAAACATAGACTATGTAAATCTTTAAGAAATTCTTGATAAATATATTTTACCACTCTCAGATTAAGGAACGTTTGTAAACACCACAGGTTTTTAACAAATCAAAATATTATATTTGGATTTTTTATATGATTTGGGCAGTACGAGCCAATGGAATACAGTAGAAAGCCCATGGCATCTCCCGGGTGGTGGCTTTCTCCTGCCTTCACAGTGTTTGGGTGACAATGACTGTTAATCAAGCGCACGGCCACCGCAGTGCGGAGCCTCCTCTGTTTTCAGACACTCCTCACGTATAGTCCCTACACGTGGAAGTTCATTTTCACACAGCCACCCTAATATTTCTTTCCGTAAATGCAGCCGTTAGAAACATGGGATGGACTAATATTGTTTAAAAAATGTATCATTATTTCTAGCATTTTTAAATGTATGGCTATTATTTATATATTGTTTGATTGATTTATGTTGTTTGGCGTATTCTTTCCTTTGGGTTACAAGGGACTAATTTCGCATGAACTGAACAGCAGAATTAGAACAAATTATCAGAATGATCTAATAATACATATATACATACATACATACATACATACATACATACATACATACATACATACATACATACATACATACATACATACATACAATGCATTAATTGTATTAATATCGTTTAACATTGAAATTAATATCACAAATTCGTAACCTGATCATCTATGAAGCACTGAATTCCACAGCGCACAATTATTGGAGTATTAAACTATGCAACATTACACATTTTAACACATGTAACACTATAGATGTAATTGAGTTATTGGAGACAGATGATATGGATTTTTAATGGAAAATTAGACAAAAGAGTTTATTGAAGCTTTAATAATGAGTCAGTGTACTACATTCTGTGATCAACATCTCATTAAATCTTGAATATCAAATAATGGTCTAGTCTCTTCATGAAATATTGACAACGTCTTTACGTCTGCTTTAAAGTGGTTCGAATGTACTTGGTACTTTAAAGAAATAGTTTGAAGATAAATTAAAAAGAATAGTAGAGAATACAATAAATAAAAATACACGTCATGGATTGATTGAACCAACAAGTACACGAGACATTTGGCCTTAACTGTGAATAAATTGGTAATTATTAGTAATCACTTTTGTTTTGGAGATTTTTGGTCGTGAAAGGTTTGTCCTGGCATATCCTCTTCTTGTAAGTTGGCTTGATTTTGCTGTTTTTATGTTTGTGGGCTGTCCTTTTTTCTTTGACGAAACCTTTAACAACAATCTCGTAAAAATTCATTGAGAGGCATTATGCCATGAAATACTTCCGTCCAAGGTTTTGAGAGGTGTTTGAAACTTTCCTCGGTCTTTAAAACAAAGTTTCAGACTGCCTCGTAGGCTTGTTGGTCCAACCAATCCACGGTGTTCATTTTCATACACAGTATTCTTTATTATTCCTCCAGTTGTTCGCGGACAGTCTTCCCAGAACTTCCGTAAACGTTAATAAAGAGCCACGATCTCGCATTTTGATGCGAAGAACATGTCAAAAGAGACAAATTATGCCAGGGAAAAGCGCCTGAGTGAAATGCCTTATGTACCTCCTGGTTTATGCAGCCTCTCTCTCTCACGGTCTTTGTTAGCGGAACGCAGAATGGGAACTCAACTGGTCTTTTGATTTGGTCAGTAAATGGAAATCGGGCATATATAACGAGATCATAACACGAATATCGTCAGTGTCCCGCCCAAAAAAACCTGACTTCGCGCATTAATCGACATTGTAATTTTTGGAGTAAATATAATCACGTGTCCAGCAGCCAGCCAATGGCAGCTATGAGCCCCGGGAGAAATAATTACCTGCCTTGATTGTACTATGAGCCCATCAAAAGTGCACATCTGCAGCCGTAATAATCGGATAGCTACATGTTAAGGGAGGAACAGAGGCGTCGTCATGTCGGCCACGGGTTCTATAAGCAATTACTATGTGGATTCTTTGATAAGTCACGAAACCGACGAGGTGCTGACGACGCGCCTTCCCGCGCCGGAGATACTTCCAGTCGGCCCACGTCCGTCTCCCCTCGTTGCAGAATGCTCGGATTTTCCGTCGTGCAGTTTTACGCCCAAAACGACCGTCTTTACCTCGTCCTGGGGTCCTGTGCATTCCCAGTCGTCGGTGGTGTATCACCCCTACGCCCACCACCAGCCTCACCTAGTCTCGGAACCAAGGTACGTTCGGTCGTGGCTTGAACCAGTCCCCGGGGCTGTGTCTTTCCAAGGCGACCCCAGTAATGGCAGACATTATGGTTTGAAATCTGACGGCTTCCCGGAGCTCAGACCAGGCGAATGCCTCCCCGCCAATGCGCGCGGCTACTCGGACTACTATTACACCACTCCGGAGGATCCACGGGAAAAGACGCAAGCGACCAACTCGTCCGCAGAATCGGACGCGCCGTTCTCGGACAAGATTAAAGAGGATAAACCCGAGGTAGATCCGAGTAAGTTAGTCCCTGCCCCCCGTTTACATTTCTTGCGTTACTGAAAGACAAAAAGTCTGTCCTTTGGTGGAGTTTCCTTTGAACGAGAACGTTCCTTCCTGTCTGATACCAATTCGGAGCAAATGTCAATGGCTTTAAGGTTGTAAATAGACAGGAGCCATAAAGCGGCAATAAAATGAACAATCTTTGGAAAACAGCCCTTTTAGCAGCGCAGCATAGAATCCGAGAGCCAGGTTTATTTATTTTCAATTTTATTTTTGAATTCGCAATGTTTTAATCCTACAAATTGTTTTGTAGCTCTATACAGAACACAATGTTGCGCACTAGATCAGATCTGTTTTTAGAAATAAACTAGTTTATTAATTCCTTTAGGATACAGTCGTAAACGAAATTAGATATTTACATACCCTTAAGAATCACTGATACATGTGACGAATGTGTAATAGAGTTTCCCCATATTTAATGTTAAACTCTGGTTCGTGGCTAAAAAGTGTTATTTTTTATTATGGCAATTATTATGTTGAAGTAACATCGTCTAATCGTATATATTCAACTCGCCATTCGTTTCAGTGCGCCAGAACGGAGTGGGCACCTGGAACTATAGGCTTTACAAGTCTTTTACGAGGCAATAAAACCAATGGACATAGCCACATTTTATGACAAGGTCTACTTATATCACCAGAAACAGGCCTCTATTGAAAAATCTGGAGGAATCATTTATCAATTGTGAGAACCTACACGAAACAAATAGGACAGCGCACCTCGCAGTGACTGGCTAGCGGGCCCAATTAATAAAATGATATCTATAACATAAATTTTGTTTTTTGTTTTCCAGACAATCCCGTGGCCAATTGGATACATGCGCGGTCGACGAGAAAGAAACGTTGCCCCTACACTAAATACCAAACACTAGAACTGGAAAAGGAATTTTTATTCAACATGTACCTTACCAGGGACCGTCGCTACGAAGTGGCACGAGTCCTTAATCTGACTGAGCGACAGGTCAAAATCTGGTTTCAAAATCGACGCATGAAAATGAAGAAAATGAATAAAGAAAAGTTCGAGAACAACGACTAGTAGCGCTAAGTGGCCAAGGATCTTCATTGTTGACCAATATTCCCAAGGAATGTCTGGACCCCTCGTTCGTAGCTAGACGCTTGCTGCACCATAGGCCTAGACATAGTCCACCCTAAAACCTCAGCTGGAAATTTACCTCTTAATTCCCTTGTGTAGTAGATATTACGTTTGTAAATAACCTGTTGCCAATTTATCTTTTCTTTTTATTTTTACATTGTTACGTTAAAAGGGCTACCTTTCTGAAAATGATCTACAAAACGGAGGGTTGTGGTTACATGTAGCCTGTACGTGTGGGTATTTAAATGAATGTATTTTTAGGTATTGTATCGTACATTGCTAAATATTGTTAATATTTTGTACGCGAAAAAGAAATCTCTAAAATAAGACACTTTAAAACACTGAAACTGTTTCGTCTCTTTTCCTAGTATATTACCTATATATATTGTGAATATTACATTTAACATTATCAAACTTATCAATTTAGGTTCAGCAGTCAGAGACTGAGTAGAAATGTGCTGAAAAATAACAGTGACATTGAGATAGTGTTTAGTTTAGAAACAATGCCAAATACAAAATTAATAAAAAAAATTAAGTTGGAATAATCTTCGTGCGGAGGATAATGTCCATATTTCGTGATCCGTTGCGTGCATACAGGAAAGAAGGAGTAGCTATCAGTATAGACATTGCACCTTTAGATTAACTTTTATTAGAAGAAACTGTGTTCTTGAATGGCATCTTACTCCACTTCATCCAGGATATTTCCTATTTCTTCAGACTGTTTGATAACTGCCTTATGCACATTAGCGAATTACAATGGTTGTTTTAGGCTCACTGTCCGGGCCGATAATCCCAAGAGTTTGTACTACACTATATTAATGTAACGTTATTTTAGGACGTCATTAAGGTTTACATGAATGCTATTTCAGAGATGCAAAAATGTTGCAGTTTCTCAGTTCTCTCCGGATTCAAAAGAGTGCGGCGTGTCTTGTATGACCATAAAACTCTTTCACCTTGAAAATCAAAGTGAGTTCATTGTCTTTTTGTACTAATATATTTTGTTTTTATTTAATATTAGTAAGCATTTAAAAAATAAGGCATGGTGTAATTTACCTTTCAATTACCAAATATACATTTCATTTTGACTCCATACAGGATAAAATACAAAATCAAATGGTAATTTTTCATCCACAGGCACTGGCGACCATAAATGTAACAGCAAAACATTGGTATTACTGAGGAACAACCCTGAGGTCTGATTAAAAATCAAAGCAAGTGAGTTAATTGCCTTTTTTCTACTTAGAAATTCGTCATGTAGTAGAAGTAGACATTCAAAACATATAATATGTCTTCAAAGTATCAAACAACATGCATTTGTGGCTCCACACTGGACAAAATAAGAAATCCAGTAGTAATAGTATAATCCATAGACATTAGTGACCGTAGAAATGCAACAGCATAATGAATTAAGACAATAAGATGTTATAGAAGCTGTCTCGTTTTATAATATCTCTTAGTGACTGTACTGACCAGTGATTTTCAAAGTGTGATTATACCTCTTTGGTTCTGAGAGACTAGAGACAAACTCGCCTTTATTTTTAGATGGTGCCAAAAACAATGCTAACAGGATGCAAAGAGTTTTAGAGCTCAATTCTGGACATTTCCGTTGCGAGGATCAGAGCAATGCAGGTTTACAACCCCGAGAGTTGTCAAATAAAGCAAGCCTGGAGAACTGGCTAGACGTCTGGGTTAAATTACTTTATTGTTTTTTATTGGGGGCAACGCTTACGCTCCTTACAAAAGGAGTTATTACACTTGTTTTTTAGTCTGAGGGTCCACTACAAACGCGCCTTTCCTTCCTATTATCACACGCACAACACTGGTCAATGAAAAATGGGGGTTGCAAAGCCCTTGAAAGGACCAAATTCCATTCCAGTCAACGAGAGTGCAAATACACAGTGGTGCTTCATGTTATTTTTTAGACTATACATCTCAACTTTATTTAAATAAAAATGATTGTAGATCTAGATAATTAAGCCAACATTTTAACTTAGTTGAAATAGTAGTTTTCAGTTTGTCGGACTGTTGGTGGACCTGTGTTTGAACTGTCGGTGTTTCAATGTGGACAGTGTATTTTTTTTTATTTATTTTTTTGCAGCGATGGATAAATTTAACACTATTTTTCACAAACTGCCTGCATTTAACCTATTTGTTGCGGGCTGTAGCGGGCTGGGGTTTTCTTTGGTTGCAATGTGTTCCACTTTCCTCCTTTAAAAATTGTATTTTACTATCACTGTATTTAGAAGGAACGTATATATTGTCATATTTTCACATATTTTCTGAATGGTTTTAGGATTTAGGGCGTAGAAATAGTATTACTAAGAGGCAAATCCCCATCATTGACGTTGCTTTTCTTCTAAAAGAAATAAACAAAACGAACGCCAGATGTCGCTAAGCGTCCATGATAGGCGTGCATATTCACTCGTAAAAGTCCCGTTCACTCCAGAAGAGAAGCTGAAATGCTAGCTCTTTGGCCAGAGGTCGCTGAAGATTCGGCTGTTAGCAGTAAGCTGAGCCCACGCACATGCGGGCAAAGAAATGCTTAGAGAGGAGGGAACGGAAAAGTTTATACGTAAAATGATTCCGTTTGTAATTCCACGATTTTATGACATAGGACTGTGTAAATCTGAGGCTAAATTGACATTACAGGTACCAAAAGATTAATCATCCATTCGAACTTTATATAGGCTACACCCCGTCTTTGCTTCAAGTGGACGTGATCTTTAACATGTGATCTTAAATTAACATAAATGCGTAACAAATAATTATTGGATGATGCTGTACCTGGATTTACGTCATGCATTTATTACACAAACATTATTCTACTGATACAAAAACAACAAGAGTAAGACAAAAATTCAAATTTAAGCAACGTTTATTTGCAAGATACGTGTGAAACAATAAAATGTTGGGGGTCCCACACTTTTTCACTTTAAGGATCAAGTATGTAAAATGTATACACAATACAAATAAAATATACACCCACTCCTTTTTTACTCATCTGCTTTGTTTCCAGTTGTTTATAAACCATTGAAGTAACGTATATTCAACAGTGTATTGTTTTAATGCCATACTGTGTTATTTTTTTTGTCACAGTACAGATATTTTTACCACCAGCAGGGGACAGCACACCTAGCATTCCCTCAAACACTGAATAATCAGGGGCTGAAAAATACAATTACTAAGGGGTACACAACGTTGAACCAATTATACACAGGAGTAAGACTTTAGTCATATCTACAAATTTTAATATTCACGTGACTCATTCATTATAAAGTGGCAAGTCGGCAATTAGATTAAAATTATATGCAAATGAAAAATTACGTAATAGGCAGAAGTATCATATCTGGTAGGTACTAATGCACATTCATTATGCCAAGTGATAAAAATTATGGTTCGTTTCTTGTTTGTAATTACTATCCGTGAAATGTAATGTTAATGTGCCAATTACAAACAATAAACGAAACATAACTTTAATTACACAGCATCCTATTAATACCTATTATCTGTGTTATTTGTAGATATTACATCGCATTAAGCAACAGTTCCTTATTTAACTGTTTATAATTCTTCACAGCATAGTAAAATAGTTTGACATATTAATATGTATTTTTCAGATCTTCTTTTACTGTAATAGAGTTGATTTACATTTTTCAACATGCGTAAAGCATTTAAAATAATGATTATACAGTAGATTTGTGACAAAAATAATAGTTCCATATTTGTAAAGTAGCTTTTCTGATTCCATTTTTAAAAGTTTCTTGACTAAACATTTTTTTCATATAATCTCAGAGAACCATTCGTTTTTCGGGAAGTTGTCCTCTCTTTGACAATTATATTCGGAACTGAGGTAATTAAAATTGCAAAATTTCAAGATTTCACGTAGAAAAACATAAGAACGCGTAGTTGTCTTCAAGCTTGACTTACATTTATTAGTAACTGGCGTGTAATTGTTACATAACAAATTAAGTCAATCGTCACTTTTATGTTGTTTTATGTTGCGTAAACAAAAGGTTTATTGCCTATTTTCTGTATTTCAGATTCAAACAACTTGTTTATATACAGGTACTGGTTGTACTGGAGACTATTTGGACCCACAAATACATATATTGACATTTAGATTTTATGACAGACCGTTTTCAATGTAAACTGTAAACTGTAACAACATGTAAATATACCCTCAAATGTAAAACAAAAGCATGCTCTAACTAATATACACCTTTTATAATGTGCTTATTACCCCTTTAAAGCAGAAAGAAACATAGGAGCTATACACGTATACATACACATACATATATATGTGTGTGTATTCGTATATATAAGCTTTAACGTCATGTACATGCTATTTTAGTATTGTTTCTTGCTGTTTATTTGTCTTATAGCGTAACAGTGTATTGTGCCCTTGCTACAGTTTCGTGCTACATACTTCACAACACGTGATGAAATAGCATCTCCCTTCCACGCATTTGCAAGACTGTATCCGTAACGTTGAGTCAGCGTCGATACAAGCCTTGCTCTGCTCAAGGTAGACGTCTAAGAACGCAGTGAGGAGGGGAGGGGGTTGAAGGTTGGCGGGGGAAAGAGCGGTTGGGGGGTGTCGAGGGGCGCAGACACGTTTGTGTCTGTCTGAAGAGCTAACCAGACCGAGCTAGCGCGCATCAACCAGGCACGAAACTAACTGGATTTAGGGCAGTGAATGGGCAACAGGAGGCGAAGGGGAGTACATCCGGAAGACAAGGGCAATTGCGGCACGCAGACAGGAGCGAAAGTGAAGACCCACCTTTTTTAACGGTTTTGTTTTTGGGGCTGTGGCACGTTTGGAGGCGCCCCTGGGCTTGGGAGACGGTCCCAAAGCGAATGTCCCCAGCACGAGACCATGAGTACCTACTTTGTTAACACCTTGTACTCCAAGTATAAAGGCAGCGAGAGGTTGGAACCAACTTACTATGACTGCAGGTTCCCCCCAAGCGTCACCCGGAGCCATGCCCTGGTTTACGGAACCGGAGCAGCGGCCACGGGGTTTCAGCACGCGCCCCAGGACTTGTACCATCACGGCGCGCCGACACTGCAGACCCCGGGCTACCAGCAGAGCCCCTGCGCCTTGACGTGCCACGGCGATGCTACTGCGTTTTATGGTTATGAGGCATTTCCAAGACAAACGCTTTATGGGGCTCAGCAAGAGGCGAATGCGGCTCAGTACCCGGACTGTAAATCTTCCAGTGGCACCAACCTGGGAGAACGACAAGGCCATCTGAATGCGAATCCCGCTCTCATGTTCCCCTGGATGAGACCCCATGGTTAGATCAACCACCCCTTTCCTTTATTTTTCATTATCATTTTATTATTATTATTATTATTATTATTATTATTATTATTATTATTATTATTATTATTATCATTATCTATTAACCGACGGTATCACAAATATTGCATGATGTGAGTACAAGCAGTCTGTGCATGCTTATTAGGAAAAAATCTAGACTTTCATTCAAGTAACATGGACGATTTATCGTATGTCCCCGGTACTACAGTAGCGAAGGCCTAATCGGTCCTGTAATCAAAGAGATGGCCCTAAGCAATTTTCTTTGGGATCAATTTCTGATTCTAAGTGAAAAGTGACGCTAGTGGTTATTTACCTATCGCGTCATTATTATAGTCACCGCATCTGTGTCTCTGGGTATAAATGGAAACCACATCTCAGAATAAATATCGACTGTGAAATCCAGATATGATTTGTTTATTAGCGTTTTCCATCATCAAAAAGCTCGTTACTAAAACCGTGGAGGTTTTAAGAGAACGTGGCTAAACCCAAAAAACTTCTCTACCTTTTCCATCCTAATAGCTCCGGGAAGGCGTAGCGGCCGTCAGACCTACAGCCGTTATCAAACCCTGGAGCTCGAGAAGGAGTTCCTCTTCAATCCTTACCTCACGCGCAAACGGCGCATCGAAGTGTCCCACGCCCTGAAGCTGACTGAGCGGCAGGTGAAGATCTGGTTCCAGAACCGACGCATGAAGTGGAAGAAGGAGAACAACAAGGACAAATTTCCGGGTCAGAAAGGCGAAACGGAGGTGGGGGGTGAGGAAGAGGGTGAGGGCGAGACGGAGGAAACAGGCGAGGAGGATGAGAGCCAAAAAAAGGAAGAAGAAGATGTAGAAAAAGAAGGGTCAAAAGAGTGATTTTATGGCCCTGAGTTTTATGGTTATATGACTTCAAGTTGAGCCCCGCGTGTGTGTGTTTGACAGAGAGAGCGCTATCACATTTTACGACATTAGCTTTACTTTGTGAGGAAGTGAAGAAACTCTAAACACACCATAAAAGTCCTTCCTCCTCATTGGAGAACATCACCACATCTAAACGCAGTTCCCGAAAGCCAATTTTCCAGTCTCTTCTCTCAAAATTCAGATTCAAGCTGCCCTCGATGTTTTATGTAGCCTTACATTGTGGTTTGAGTTCCCAGCCCAAAATTAGGCTTAGTCTTGGATTTGTATTTTCTTTATCATTGGAGAATATCCGGTTGACTGTCAAAGAGGTTCTAAAAGGATTTTCTGAAGCAGTTGTTTTGCGTAGAACCTCTATTGCAAGACCTCAAACAAAAGTGCAGTTTAGCTGTGCATTCAGATGTTGTCACTTTTCTATATATGAAGAATATTTGAAGACCGCTTTCGAGAGTCTAGGCGTTATCACTGTCTGACACCAAAATATTTAATTCAGTACTAAAATTATATTTTAAAAAAAGATATTTCAAAGTCAACATTTCTAAAGTCTTCGTTGTCTGTCTAAAATGTAAGTTCAGTGGGATTCTTGAAAAAAAATGCAAATGAATTAGTTTAATCTTTGCAAAAGACGCCCTAAACAGACCTAAGCGCTTCGATTTCGTTTATTCTCTGTACCAAAATCTTTCGTACTTTATTGATGGGAATTACTGGTGTATACGTTTATTTACGTTTGTGTTAATATTTTGTTCGTAGGTTAAATGTAGTTTTTAGATTATTTGTGTTGTGTCATTTTATAAAAACTGTTACTACAGGCACCGCCTTATTATCGCATGTGATACTACCTAACGCGGGAACTTTGCAATATTAATTTTTATGTCACGTTTTAGCGTTTTAGCTCTTATGTCAATTTTTGACGTCTGAATCAAAACTTTTAAAGTACCCGTGGCTATTTTAAGGTCTTTGTGGGCTGGTGCATCTCTTCCTGTGGGTATGAAATGCTCTTCTAAATGCACCCTGATCATCCTCTTGGTACTTTCTCGCATATCTACTTTCATGTATAGGTAATATGCGGGTGGTGACGTTTAGAAAACGCTATATATAAAGCAAACGAACAAGTGTTTTTACTTTCAGCAACTTCAACTACCTATCGACATGCATTTGTCAGTATTTCTATGTTTATATGGATTTTTTTTTCAAACGGTGTTGAAGAGATTGACGCTCATGTCTAAAATGTACTCTAATTTGACAAATCGTCGTAAAAGAGATGAGTGTTTATAAATTTGACTGTCTGTGGAAATGTGTTTGGTACAATTACATTTGCATCATCAGTCACTGAAGTTGTTGTTTTTCTACATTTTGTGAAACGATATTTGTGTATTTCGATCTGAAATATAAATATAAACAAAAGACAGCCTCCTATAATAAATAACAGTCTAAGTTTATTATAGGACGTCAAATCTCAAATAAACACAATCATTCACATATATCAGGGAACATCTAAACTGTTCATTATTTCTATATAACTACATAATAACAGACAGCACCTTGAGCTGTCCTCTTTGAACGTGGTTTTAAAAAAGTAGCTCTACCAGAACTTGTAGTGATGCATCCTCACATGAAAGCGCCACCTTGTCAAAAGCAGAAAAATAATAATAACATTGTCAATATCTTCGTCGTGTATTGGAAAATGCTTTGTTGAGCATTCATAACGCAATTCTTGAAATATTCCAAATTTATTCATTATAAACTTCCTGCACAAAATAACATTCCATTTGACTAAAACATGACATTGTGCAAAGTTACTGGTGGTGTAAACATGTTTACATCGAGGTATAACTTTCAAATGAATTACTTAATAAAAGAAGAACACCACTACGTGGATATTTTTTACACACATCACATCAGAACATGAGAATTGTAACCGTATTCTGTGATAAATTTTTTTACGGGTTTCATCTAAAATCATTCACAGAGCCCAATTGTCATTTTCTTCGTGAGTAATTAATAAAATACAAAATGTAATTAAATAATACAATTCAGCTCAAGTGTCAGATAAAAGTTCATTTAAAGTTTTTTTATTTTGACTTAACAAGAATACTCATCTTTGTTAACTTATAATAACTTGTTAATGTAATAAGTCTTCATTTAATTCAATTGCCTTTTCTTTTAACCATTCTATACCAACCAAGATAAGTAGAATTAAAGTCAGTGTCCCATTTTTACACTGTGGTGGTATTGGGAATTTGTTTACTACCAGAAATTACTCTGAACATTTCTAAAGTGGCAGCAGGGCCAATACTGACAACACTGTTCCAGAACCTACCACAGTCTTAGACATTATCTCAGAGATTTTGCTGCATGTCAGGCTAACATAATTACCAACCTCGATTTTTACATTCTTGGAAGATATTTCGCAAAGGCTCGCTGCAAGAAATTGACATACATTAAAACAAACACCATGTCAACATGTAAAAAAACAAAAGTCACAATAATTCAGCAACTTAATTTTAGTAATTTCTACCTCATTTCTGAGTAAGCAAAGGCCAGGCCTACCTGCAGTCCTGTGTCCTGCTAGAAATGATAGGCTTGTCTAGTTGCACTTCAGCCAAATGTGTTTGTCCCCACAGACATTCCGGATGTGTTCTGAGGAAGTGGCGATTATATTGGCGTATTGTCTACCCGTCAGACCATTCTACAAACCACTAAAATGGCTTTAATAGCCTGTAAACTTTATTGGAGGTCTATAAACCCATTAGCGTCTTTGCAAAATTCTCCATAAAAGCCTATTGGTCTGTCGGTCTAATTTAGAGGACGTGTTTTATTCTCGGACCCTTTAAGGTTTGGTTTGAGCAAACCTGAAATGCTAAAATATATGTAAAGACAAAATCAAAAAATTCTCACGTCAAAGTAGGATACAGTGGCTAGAGATCATCCGATCTTCATGATAAAATAACAAAGCAACTTCGAAGAGCTGCACATTTTCTACTATACATAGCCGATTCCATGAAATTAATCTGTTGACCTGCCATTAGTGGTGGAAAGTGGATAGGTTGGTATTAACATAGGTTTGTACCATTATTATTTATTAAGTCTCAAATAGTGAAATAATGATGTGATGATAAACGAACTGAGATCTTGGTGTCTGAGCCTCACATATACATTTTTACAATGTACATTAACCAAGTAAAGTATTTATAATAATAATAATAATAATAATAATAATAATAATAATAATAATAATAACAATGCATAGTAGATGTCAGAACAAAATTGCAGTCATCCCAATGTCTCCAAAGATGTTTAATATTTTTTAAAGAAATATAATATTTTACAAATTTCTATCATAGTGTCCTTCCTACCGCTATAAATTATACTTAGCATTTCAAAAATTTAAGCTCAGCTTTTTAACTTTTACTATTTCTTCTCAATATTTTTTTGCATTTTGTGAATGGACACAGTAGGGTCAGATGTCCTTTAGCTTTTAGGCCTTGCTAAAACCTAATTTTATTATTTAAAAAATACGTGAGTGGACTTGACCATCTTTACGTTGATAGGGTAGGACCAGGCTGTTCCTATAGATGGGCGGCCCAAAGGCCATGTGGACGGAGAGGGGGCAGAAATAAAGACTGCTGAGATAAGGATTGCGTGGTTTCGGGACAAACATGGCTTTGTGAGAGGTGACTGGAATGTGAAAATCTCGAGGGCGATCTGAGAGCGCTTCCTACATTGAAAAACATGAGTCGAGGTTGGAAATGGTGGGGGGAACACATTCTTAGTTGTTTGGTGGGAAATTTACAGCTGAGCAATAAAAGTTTACGACCACGCTGTGCCTGGGATTGGCCGCGGCTTGTCACGTGACCGGCTCTCCATGAACATGAACTTTATACTGTTGTCTTTGGTCATATTCGCTCTCCATCTCCTCCAGACGGGCAGAAGATGGAGAGCGCCGACATGGCCATCCATCGAAACCTGATCATGAAGAAAGAGGAGAAGAAAAACCTACCCAGCCTCGGGTTTTGATTGCCTCTTTCCATCTCTTCCTTTCTTCTGCTCCCTCACTTCGTCTCGCGCGGAGGATTAGACTGAGCAAACTGGGAGCAAACTGGTGTCCAGTGCTAGGCTCTTGAGAGAAACATCATCACTTGGAGAGTCTGCTGAAGTTACTTTACCTTAGGTGATTTGGAAGTCCTTGAAGATTACCAGCTACTGCGTGTTGCGCGAGTGGCTTGAGAAAACAGGTAAGAGAGCGGTTATATACATTTGCTGTTGCCTTAGGTGGGCTTGTGATTTAGGTGTAAATTTAATACATCTGAGAACATAGAGGATCATTATTTTGTTTGTATGTTTTCCTGGAGGTTATCACCATGGTCAAAAATAAGGTAAACTATTAGCTTGTGTTTAGCTTCTGTTTCTTATTAAGGAAGAGTCTCGTGTTTGGCTAATGTTACATTTGCCTGAATTGGTAGTTCATTGATACTGGAGGTCGGTGTGTTTTCAAAGACCACGAATTCGTTTGAAATCGAGCATTCAGACAGACTTCCTCTGTAACAGGGGT
>JBBPCW010170223.1:0-13517 GCA_037974425.1 Phenacogrammus interruptus
TATTTAGAAGATACATCGTTTTTCGAGTTTCCTGAAAAATTGCTGTTTTGGAGATACAAGGTTTCCGCCCGACAGCGACTATATATATATATATATATATATATATATAATTTATTTATTCTTCAATGTTTATTACTTAATAATTTCTGTAAAGTGACCTTGAATGTTGTGAAAGGTGCCTATAAATAAAATATTATTATTATTAGTAGTAGTAGTATAATATAACCTCTATTTTCCATTCAAGGGCCTATATTGCCGAAACTGTCCTCACTTTTTTTAAAAAAGTTTTAAAGGTACAATTTACTCCCCAGTTCATATAGTCCATATACTGTAACTAAAAAAATAAAACCAACTTGTTTTCAGTTCATGTACGTCATTTCATGAATCGGCCTATTCAGCCTACAGTGGTTAAACTAACCTCGGAGCACAGACCAGGCAGGAAAGCAGGCATCCATGCTATGAATCTTTATTCAACAAAACCAAACAGAAATGAAACCTGGCTCGAGGGCCGCTACAACAGGAACAGGAACATGAGACGTGAACAAGGCAAAGCATAACAAGGCTAAATGAGGCGATGGACAGACAACTGTGGGCTACACAAACAGAACTTAAATACAGACAGAAATCAAAGAACAAACGCAAAACATCTGGAAACAAGCAGGAAAACAGAACAGAATATCAAAATAAAAGACCCAAAAACAACAGAAAAGCAGTGGCCCGTACTGGCCACTGACCCAACCATGACAAACCCTGCACATTCAGGCTGAAGTTACAAGAATATTTGAAATTGAGTGTTTCAAGCAATTATTTAAAGGATGTATATTTTACATGCAGATTTTACATGTACCCTAAAGAGAAAGATTAACCTCCCTTCTTCTCGTTCTTAATCTCAGTCCTACGAGATTGGATGATGTGTGGTCACTAATGCTCTGTCTCCTGCTCCTCTCTGCACAGTGAAGCTGGCCATCATCATAGTGCCCACTCTTCTGTCTGTGTTTCTGCTGCTGCTGGGGATCTGCCTCTGTAAGGTGCTTCACAAGTAAGTTCAGTTATGCCTCATGTCTGATTCTATTTGCCATAAAAATGTGTTTGACTACAGGGACAGCTGCTTTCTGTCACTAGTGACCAACAGGAGCTCAGATAAGATTAATGCCAGAACACAGAGCACAGATCTGTACTCCCTCTCTGTTGCCTGTAATACATGTTTGGTACAGGCACAGCAGTTGGGCTTCGGGCTTTTTGTGCGTATGTGCACCTGTGTTTGTGACTTAAGGACAGAAAACAGATCATGCTTTGAAAAGTAGTTTCAATAAAAAATATTTTTATACATGCATATGTGTGTGTCCATTAGTTCTAGTTCTCACATCCTCTTACCTCTTTTGACTTGTTGGTACAAAGGTGTCATTTGAACTGTTTACAGAGTAAACAGTGAAATGAAACAACATTCCACCTGAAATCACAAGAGCAGCATATACAATATTACAGGACACTACTAGTGGGTGTGTACAGTATTATGTATTATGCAGTATTATACTGTGTGCTTGATTGCATTAGTATTTGTTGACCTTTATCCTGTTGTCATATGGTGTCTTTTCAAGAAGCAATACTTAGCATACATGGTTGACCAGCAGGAGACTGGTATGAGCCTCTTTTGACCACTCTACTTTCACGCTTCATCTACTGTACAAGTAGCAATAGGGAATGAAGGGCATAGATGGAGGAAGGAGAAATGAAAAGAATGAAATGGGGCCAAAAGTCAATGAAGCCCAGAGGGAAAGACTGGCCCTGCTGCACACACTGATATTCATTCATTCTCTCTCTGTCTCTCTCTCTGTGTGTGTCTCTCTCTCTCTCTCTGTGTCTCTCTCTCTGTGTCTCTCTCTCTCTCTTTCTGTGTCTCTCTCTCTGTCTCTCTCTCTCTGTCTCTGTCTCTCTCTCTCTGTCTCTCTCTCTCTCTGTCTCTGTCTCTCTCTGTCTCTGGCTGTCTCTCTCTGATTCCGTCCATCTCTCTTTCTCTCTACCTCCCACAGGAAGAAAACAAAGGAGAACACTTATGACTCTACAGACCCACCACAAACAGGTCTGTGCCCAAGGGAGCAGTGCACACCACTTCACTCAGCCAAAGTCTGAAAATGTTTTGTAGCCTTTGGCGACTGTGAAATGTCATGACTAATTAATATCAGTTTGCCCTTTTAGCATACATATAAAGTTCTGTAAACTCCTGCAGTCACACCACCCAACAATATGACATTGTTCAATAAAAACAATATAGTTTAGAAAAAAATATGCATAAACAGTCCAAATGCAATCCAACCCCCAATAATAATATATAATACAAATATAGTTTTTGCAACAAAACATAGTACTTGTGAGGTAACCAGCAAAGGAATAAGGTGGCTACCAGTTTAATTTTTTTATTTATTTACTTTTTATCACTAGACAGATACACCTCTTAGTAGCAGTTTCCTAACCCTGTAGCAGTCATTATCAACCAGTAGCAGTGGGCCTAAAATTATTCTGTGATCTCTTTTGCTTCATGGCCTCTCTGTCTTTCTCTCTCCCCTGTGTCCGACCCATACTCTCACATACATGTGTATGATTTTAAAGGCTTAGTGGTTCTCCTGTCCTTTCATTTAGACTGACCTGTTAATGTTGGGCACATTCCAGGTTGCTGGAAGCAGGTAAAACATCCATCTGCCAGGCAGCAGTCCACTGAGTTCACCTTCAGCTACAGCTCTGAGAAAGACGCACTTCCAAAGATGGACCTGGTCACCAGTGACATGGCAGGTAGGGTGCTCAGTCCTCCATGGCATGTCTGTCCACCTGCTACCTTTTGTCATTAAAGGGTTCATAATGTACCACATTTAATTAGTAATGAGCAGTATAATGAATTACATGATGATTAAGGTGATACTTGACTTGGTTACAAGTATGTAAACAGTATACATAATGTCCATAAGTCTTTAAATTAAATTACAGCCTGTGTTGTGCCTGGTTTATCTCAAGTGAGACAGGTGAGGTAATATTTATAAGCATTCTGGCCATGTAATGGAAGAATTGAAGGGTCAAATACACTAATTAGCATTGTGGAAACCACAGGCATCATGCACACGACATGTGCTGAAATACACATGGGTCAAACCTTGTGTTTAAGTGAGCTGAAATAGATGTGGCGGCAGTTTGTATGATGCAAACTGGTGGAGTACACACCAATCGAGACAAAAAATGACCTCTTAATGCTGCCAAAACAGCAGTGTTGCAGGGGAAATTATTCTTCTGAAAGAGGCCACTACCACTTAAGCTTTAGATAAAGAGATGTGCTTGGTCTTCAGCAATGGTTAGCTTCATGTCAAAGTAATCACGTTGCCTCTGCTGGCTGGGCTCCTTCCTATAGAGCTTTCCAAGATCACCAATGCACATGCATCGATCAGACATAGCAGTAAAAATCCTGGCAATCCACATAGGATAAAAGAATATGTGGTTCATCAGACCAGGCCAATTTTGTCCAATGTCGATGCTCACCAGTTCCTTGAGTATGTATTTTTGGCAGTGGCTAGGGGTTGGGATGGGCACTCTGTCCGGTCTGCGGCTGTGTAGCCTCATATGCAGGGAGTTGTTCTGATGCATGTTCTGATGCACTTATAGCCAGGATTAACTTTTTTAGCAGTTTGTGTAGGATCTCCCCAAGCGCATCAGTGAGCCTTGGGTGCCCATGATCGTGTCACCAGTTCACAGGTTGTCTTACTTTGGTAGATACTGACTAATACGTACTAGGTTTAATGTGATGCATAGTTAATTGTCAATGCATCAAAATCTGGCCTTTTTCCAAGTCCCTCAGATTTTCTTGATTCCAACACATACATTTCAAGAACTGTCTCTTCACTTGCTGCCTAATATCTGACCCCTTGAAAGGTGCCATTGTAATGAGACAATTAATCTTATTCACTTCACCTGTCTGTGGTTTTAATTACGGCTGATGGATGTAAGCTGGAAACGTAAACTTGTGAGGTACATTAGTCTTGCACTTCAAGGGAAAAACTAAAGCAACAAACTTCACCAATCACATCTTGACTAATTGACTACATATGCGGGGGGAAAGCTCTACTCTGTCTAAATGGTCCTCAAATGAGCAACTGCTGAAGAACAAAGTTATTTGAAGAACAGGGTTACTGCATTACAGACACAATCTCTAATCTCTGGCTCTGAGCAGCTAAAAAGATTAACTAGAGAATTCTTTATTGATTTTTCTTTTGTTAAGAGTAAATGCTGCTGAGCTCTAAATTATAACTGCCGTTTATAACAGAAACGTGATGGTCGATAAACTCTCCAGTGACTTTATTACATTTTTTTTTTTAGCAATATATAATGTTATTATTGCTTATTTAGCCCAGCAACTAAATGATCACTCTAATCGCACATTTTGTTGTGAGCTAGAAGATCAAATTGCCCGATGTTATCCATTGAGCTGTCTATTTGTTTGTGCCTTAAGGAATGGAAAAACACCCCACAAGTGAGGACACTTGTCATTGTGTGCAGCTAATTCCAGTATTAAGGCTGATAATGATATTTACATTTTTCCATTAGTCTGCAGATTCATTGTGCAATATAAGCTTTTATCATAAATGTATGTTTTGTGCTTTCGTTTGCTTGAATCAGTCTAATCTCTGCCTTCTCAGACTACCAGCAGCCGCTAATGCTGGGGGTGGGCACAGTGTCCAGGAAGGGCTCCACCTTCAGACCAATGGACACCGAGGCCAAGGACGAGGTCAACGAGACATCCACTCACTACGACTACCTGCACACGGCCAATCAGTACGCCCTACCACTGACCAATCAGGAGCCGGAGTATGCCACGCCCATCATAGAGAGACACGCGTTCCGTAAAGATGCATTTCTGGCGGATCCCAGTTACAGTGTTCCAGGCGTGGTTCTGAGTAAGAGCCCGTCATTTAAGGGCAAGGACATTAGTAACTGCAGAAGGGTGGTGGGGGGTCTTTCTGGGGGCTATCAAATGCCCCAGGTCAAACCGGACAGAGTGAACCACTCTGAAGGGGTTTACGACAGCCCTAAGATCAGGAAGCCCGTTCTGGTTCAGAATGGGGTCTGTTCAGAGTACCAGCGGCCCCAGGCCAAAACCACGGTACAGGAGAGTTACTCAACCCCGCGAGACTGCGTCCGGCTAAATTCTGCCGTCTCTTCTAGGCCAGACCCGGAGGGCAGCAGCCTGTGTGGAACCTAAATGGACTAAAACCCACTGTGACGTTTACCTGCTTTATGTGAACTCTAATAACTTATTTTTGCATCTGAGAGCAGCACATTTCTTTATTTGTATATATGCGGTGGGAATAGCTCTCAGTGATGCCCATTAGTGGCATCTGGTATGCAGTGTTGGATTTATTCGCTTGTTGGGTTTAATTCTATTTCTTTTATAAGGGCAGGGTTTGTTTTAATCGAATACTTTGCCCGGAGCAGAGAAATATGCCTTAATGTGCATAAAAATATATGATCAGAGACCGTTACTCTGACTGTTGGAGACAATTTCTGCGCATCTAGAATGCGGTCCGTCATCTCATTTTCTGAGCTGCTGTTGTGAATTGAACTGCTGATTTTAAGAAGCAGAATACTTTGGTTTGGTGGTGCTCTGAGGAACACTCCCCGAAGCAAGATTTCTCAGTTTAAGCCAAAAGAACTGTGCTTTTCCCTCTGGCTCCAAACGACACTGGGCTTTCAAGTGTGTTATCTGGCTGCTTTATTTTCTGAAGATGACTGAGAGAGACTGAACAACAGCAGGGTTAGACTTGGAGCTAGATTTATGTGTCTCCTTGGGCTTCTACTGTACTGGATTGCACTGCATTTAGGGGACTATCCTAGTACCAAAAAAGGTTCTTTGCCTTGTAATATTAGTGGACATCATTTTGGTGCCGTATAGAAAAAAAATTAAACGATTCTTTAACCATATACAGTATTTTTCCATCTAAATGAAGAACACTTAAAGAACTCCTTTGGTACCAAAACCTAGTACAGCTGTTACCCACCTGTAGTCTCTCTAGTTTTAAGAAGCTTCTTCACACTTGTATGTCACAATTACCAAAAATATTTATTTCTTTTTATAGAATCACTAACAAAATTGATACATTTCAGAATTTGGGCATTTTGGAGCCACTGTGTGAAATGTTACAAAATCAAGACAACATTTGAGCTTTTTAGATGCAAAGCATCTCATGAAACTGGCTTGTAATGAACACAAGCGCACTCTCCACACTCTCCAGGCTTGCCACTGACCGCTTAGGAGCTTCATAAGAGACATGCCTCACATCAATGAAACAATGTGCCATGGTTTGTGAACGTGCCATGGTTTGTGAACATGCCGATTATGAACAGCAGCACCTTTTGAAATGAAGGTTGTGATTCCAGCGTGTTTATGATGGATGTTCTCTCAGCAAGCAGAGACTCCAGTGACAAACCAGGCATCTGCAGCCCTGGAAAAAATGTATGGGCTTGCTTCTGTGTGGGATTGACTGTTCTGTATTTCAGAGAAGTCAAAACTAATAAGCTTTGGGGGAAAGACACGTTTTAGGAATGACTTGGTGAAAATCAAAAATTTCCACTCAACCCAAGATGCAGTCAGTCAGCCAAGATGCGTTTGGAGTCCAAATCCGTCTGAAGCTGCCAGTCTAACATTGCTAATAAACACGAAGTCATCAGACACACAAATGCTTTCCTTCAGTACATTCCCAACCCGCTCAACCCGTGTCCTGCTCTTCGTTAAGGTGGTGCAGACTTGTGGATGTGGTTTAGGACACAGTATGACTTATTGTGAGCTGTAAAAATGAATGACGCCTCAATATGTAGCTGAATGCTGAGTAATATTTTGGACAAGAGGGTGTGTTTTTACAGACCTCCTCAGGAGTAGGAGGGGTGTTCTAAGACCACGACACCGAGTCTGCACCACCTTCATAAGAACTAGGTGCAGTTTCAGTGGGCTGAGAGACGTCTATATGTTTAGTTGACCTGTAATGATGGCAACATTTGTTTAATAGCCACAGTTCAGTCCAAAAATTCAGCACGTCTTGGATGATCAACTACATCTGGGCTATGTCGCAAATTGTGTCCGACTGTTTTGAAAATGTTCCCAAAGTCTCCACCGGGTTACCTTACCGAGTTTCAGCTGTAGGTAGAATTTCAGTAGGGAGGTTTGTGAGCTCCAGCATTTCTGTTGTGTTTTGTTTTTTGTTTGTTTGTTTGTTTGAGTTGCTGAACTGGTCTGATTGAGGCAGAGCCCTTCTCAGCTTTAACTGATTGTTCCTGTTTTGGTTTTTAGTAATTTGTGTTAAAGGCTGAGCCATGTGCAGTGGTACTGTCTCTAACCCCAGGAACAGTGTATGTGAGTGTATATACTCTTGTACAGTTAGAAATGTATATTGTGAAGATGGAAAAAGGAAACTTTCTGTTGGTTATTTATGGCACCTGTGATCAGGGTGCAGCTGCTGAATTAAAGTCTCGAGTCTTAATCACCTTCCTAGTTTCTGTATGTTTTGAGTTAACTGACTGGAAGATGTCTTGCAAGAATGAGGTATTTCTTCTGTCCAGGGGGGTGTGAGTGTGTGCGCACACTATATGGACAAAAATATTGGGACACCTGCCATTACAGCAACAGGGACTTTAATGACATTGCATTCAAATCCTTAGACGCTAATATGGAGCTGGTTCCCATTGGCAGCTGTAACAGCTTCCACTCTTCTTGGAAGGCTTTCCACAACATTCCACAAAGTTGGAAGCATGAGGATGTCCAGAAGGTCTTGGTTTGCTGAAGTGTTAAGATCGTCTTTCACTGGAAATAAGAGACCTAGTCCCTACACTTTTGTCCATATAGTGTGTTTCAGTGTGTGAGAGAAGCTCTGAAGCTCCCACCGCTGGTCTGCTGGTGAGCTGTAAGCTGAGAGCTCGGTGCGGCCCTGGCAGTTGACCTGGCAGTGTCAAGGTCTCTTGGCAGCGCGAAACTGTGTCTCAGCAGCAGCCGCTGACCGTGGGAGCAAGAGAGACACGCTGTACTCTCCTGCATTCCCCACACACACACACACACACACACTGCAGTATCGCCAACCTACATACTGCGCAGACAGGATAAACTTTATCCAACTGCCCACACTCAGAACAGCATCTGACCAGTATACTGTACAAATTAAAACAATATTAAGAAACCTTGAATTGATCAATATCTACATACATTACAAAAACGCCAGCATTTAAATTGTTATATTATGATTTCTGCACCTTGAATGGTTTTGAGTTTCATTTGTTTAAGAAACATATAAAATTTGAACCAGTGGAATCTCTTTAAATTCTAGCATATTTAATAATTTTACTTTTAGAAACTGACTTTTTTTTTGCCCTAATCAAACCAACTGAGTGGGAAACTCCTTCATGGTTTTCTTGGAAGCAGGATGACACAGGTGGCCCCCCACCCCACACACACACACAGCGAGTGTGAGTGTGTTCCTGCTGGAATGTGACAGTGGAGTGTCAGCCGTGAGCAGCAGCTGATGCCCAGAGCCGCGACTTCTGAAGCCAATAGGCCTCCTGTGGTAGTTAAAGCCTTACATACAGTTTAGTGGACACACATTTACACACATTTACACTGGCCTTACCTTCGACACGTTAAGCGTGATTTAATATCAGGATGAACTTTAAATAGTAGTGTGATGAATTGTTTACTACAGTTCAGCACTTAACCTGACAATATGGGGAAAATCAGTTTTAGTTTCAGGCAGACTTTCAGCCCTGAGCTTCCTCTATTAAAAATCTATTATGACTATTTGTATTGGACAATTAAGTCCAATACACAAAAGAGAAGAACACAGCCAACACAGGCTTGATCACAGTTAACACAGGAGCCAATAGGCAGACAGTGGTTTTAAGTACCACTTAATCTGTTAAATGATGAAGTTGGATATTGAGTATTCCCTTTATAGAGGCACTCTGAGGACACAGATTAAGCTTTTTGATAGTAATGAAGAGCAGTTTATTTTAAAGAAATGGATTCATGAATGAGACTGTACTGTGTGAGACTGACTCATTGATCAGCCGTTTCTGAGGCGGGGTGTGTGTGTGCTTCACCTGGGCGTTTCACGCCTGGGTGTGGACCACCGTTTCCACGCAGCTTCCCCACTCATCCTGACCCCCCAACCCCCAACATCTGCGAGCTCACACCGCCATGTGAACGCAGCTCCTGCATCAAAGCAACATGAAACAGCTCACAGGAGCTTCTTCTGCTCACCTCGGCCTGAAATTCCATACATGTCTACTCATGCACAGCACAGACAGCGGGGGTCCTCCACTCGCAGCGCCGGCCCAGTGTATCACACACTGAATCCTGCGTTAAAGGAAAACACCAGGGCTTTTCAGCTCAAGCCCCACATGCAGAAAAGAACAGAAAACCTGTCGACTCCAAGCACCTTAAAACTTGAACTCCTTGCCCACTGGCTTCTATTAGAAGGTTTGTTTTTTAAAGACTGGATTTTCAGGTAAATTATTCTGGATACACACTATTAACTGTGGTACAAAGAGACATTAGGTGAGGACAGACTTTACTTGAAGCCGTAGATCACACAAAAAATGCTTTAAACTTCTAGGACAACAGTAAGACCCCACAGGTCTAATATAACTAATCTGGTTCAGGTCAAATGTAGATCACACTGTCCAATTCACAGAGCATCAACTGTATTACATTTATAATTATAAAACCATACCAGGTACAAGATGTGGACAAAACTATTGGAATGCCTGGTCATTACCAGCAGGGACTTTAATGCACTGCATTTTAATCCATAGATTTTAATATAGAGTCGATCCCACTGTGCAGCTATAACAGCTTCCACTCTTCTTGAAAGACTTTCCACAAGATTTAGCAGTTTCCGTAGGAATGTGTGTCCATTCATTCTGTAGAGGACAGGAATCTCCGTTCCACTTCATCCCAAAGGTGCTGGATGGGGTTGAGACTCTGTGTGGCCAGTTAAGTTCTTCTACACTGAACTCCTCCAGCCATGTCTTTATGGACACAGTCATGCTGGAATAGAAAAGGTTCTTCCCCAGACTGAGTCCGCAAAGTTGGAAGCATGTCATTGCTCAAAATGTCTTGATCTACCGAAGCATTAAGATTGTCCTTCACTAGCAGTAAGGGGCCCAAACCCTGAAACACAGGTGTGTCCCAACACTTTTTTCCACATAATATATGCTTCTAATGGGACACATGCATTTCGATAGCCCCCTGGTGTTGGAACAACAGCATTACACCGTTTTAACAAAGACCTACTTTTTTTTTTCTCCAGCTTTCTTTCATCCTAATCTTAAAAGAGTATTTCAATATTTCTCACTATCAGACAAAAACAAAATACGGCAAAATGGGCAAATAAATTTAAGTTTATTCAAATATTGTTATATTTGAGTAACTACAGATATAAGACATTTATACCAAATCTTTTTCAGATTGCAGAAATACAGATCATATGACACTAGAGGGGGTGTGGGGGTGTGGGGGTGTGGGGGTGTGGGGGGGGGGGGGCAAATAAGAGGATTAAAAATCACACAAACCATAAGAAAATAGTGGAGGGTAAAAACAGTAAAAACTACAAGAGCGTTTGTCTCCATGGGCTCCTTTTCTGCTTGTTCGGCGTTTCCTAAAACATGCAGTTTGATCTCTGAAGCCCCACTGACACCAAACACCAACATCAGCAAAAAAAAATTCAGAAAAGAAATCCTCGCCGCTGAGCCAGCTCACCCCACGCAGACCAACAGGCTGACAAGAAACGAGCGATTGTCTGAAACATTGTCCTTTCAGAGGGTTGAGAGTGGAGGGACCGTTAGTTCAGAAATACAGTGTCAACCTATAGGAACAGGGTTGCACATACACACACACAGGCACATCCCTGTAAAAGGTCTCAGAGCTGCAAGCAGGTGGAATACTGGTCTCTTTATTGCTATTCAGCTAGAATTCTACCTAAATATGCAGCGGTTAGTGGGGCAGGCATTAAGGTTTGCATCTGATTTACATTTATTAATTCTTATGATTCTCAAGCATCTGGAAATGAATTTTTAAACTGCAAGAAATCAGAAAGAGAACACATGGCTCGGACAAGATATGTAAAGGAACGAGGAAACAGTAACAAAAATGACTCAAAAATCTCTTTTCTCGACATCTTAAACACACATATTGCACATTTTTTTCAGGTGAAACACCAGAGCAGGATGTGTGATGGGTCAGAAAGCAGAGCTGGACACCCTGCTGGAGCGCTTTTCACAGAATTCACACAAATAACCTCAGACCAGAGTCCTGCCAGTCCAGTAGGAGGAATGTTTCACACTGATCCCACTTTACCGCATCTAGAACACATTGCTGATCATTTGGACGCGTCTTCTTGTGTTTATAACAAACATGCGGACCTGAAAAACACCTACTGGCTTTTGGGCCAAAAGGTTTTTCTGTCCTCCTCCAAGTTCTGGAGTTTCGTCCGTGGGATTAGAACATGTGCTGTAGAAGCAGCAGATACACCAAGAGTATTCCTTTAAAGGGGAATTCTGAGTTTCCAAAATTTCTGAATAAATGAATGAAAATGAAAACATTCAGGGTATTCTGATGTAAAAATACTCCATCAAGAGAAACTTGAGACAGTAACTGGGACAGTACCCAGACGTTTAAGTATCTACACAGAAAGCTATGCCAGGAAATGCTTATTAATACACTGGCTGATTCAGAATCCTCACCATGTCATTATCAGCATATCTATATATGTGTGTATATAACAGAACAGATTTTGAAAGACATTTTGGTAGTTTTGTCCAAGTTCTCTAAAATGGCAATTTCAAACCAAATCACTGCAAATCTGTTTAGAGCTTAGTAGGAATTACGCAGATTTTGAAAAAGCATCGAAATTCCCCTTTAAGATACACTGCTTGGACAGAAATCCTGCTTTATCAAACACCATCCTGGTCACTCATCTCTCTTTGGACACTTACACCACCCTCCTTTGGCAAAGACGACTGAACACAATGGATAAACTACTGACCAAACTGCTTCCTTATATTACGTCCCAAATCTTTCTCCTTTTACCTTTAACATTACCACCAGCATTGCACTGTAGGCTTGGAAGCATCTTTACTGTGCATAAAACTGCCGTGCCACCATTTCCATCTCCATCTTTATTCTCAAATACTCATCCTAATAGAGGCTATTCTATCAATAAACTTTATACTTTCCCTAAAGAACATGTCCCTTAACTAAAAACAGCCCACAGAACGCCATATATGTACTGATACTGTGAGAGAAGAGGTACTGCATTCAATTAAAATGCGACACTGACAGTGATGTCGCTCGTACTTTACAGTGTAGGTGCATTTAGCATGGCATTAAAAAGAGGTGCTCAGATTTTCATTGGTTCTGAACAGCAGATTACTAGGGAGGACACACTGGGTTACAGAGACAGTTTTTTAAAAAAAACAAACCAAAAAAATCATGTTTGTTAATGATTATATGCTGTAGGTTGACAACTGGATGCTATATCCACTCACAGTCTAAATGTGTTAGAACAGGAGAGAAGGAACTCGATCATCACAGCAGCACAGTTTACCTTCTCAGGATCTGCACACAGCGGTTATTATATTAAATTAATAATAAAAAAAACTCCCACCACTTTCCATCTCTGTAGGGCTGCACAGTTGCTAATCATCATTATAATAATATTAGAAATGGCATAAGCCTCTACCCAATCAATATTCTGACCAAGGTTGTAGTTTAATACATTTCATCTGTAATATAATGGAACACACACACAGTACGATTGTATAATGGGATTACATCCCAATATGTTGATTATACCACAACATGTAGAAAAATAACCCCATTATGATATACTGTCTATATTGTGCAGCCCTACAGCTCTTACTGAATCATAAAACTGGAGCAGATTCTCACTTTGAGCTCAGAATTCAGATTATTCTCAGCTCTGCCTTTTTGCTTCTGTTTGGTACATGATCACAGGAGATGATGCATTTGGAGACGCTTCCTGTGCCCTTCCATGACCACAGTGTGAGAAACCATCCTCCTCTTCCTCTCTGTGTGACCTCCAGTGGACTCTGAATCTCAGTCTCTTCTCCATATGTTACAAAACACATCTCATATGTTACATATCATACATGGACAGAGTCTATTTTTCTTTCTCTATCTCATTTGGCTCGCTGTATCTCTTTAGGAGGAGCTCTCCGGAGACTCGGCTGTCTTCGAGGGGGTCTCCTCTGAGGGGCTCTCACTGGAGATGCCAGTGTCTCCGTTCTCGCCTGCATCAGCCCTCAAGTGCTTCTCCACAGCTGCACACGAGAAAAGCAAATCAGTCAATCAAGTGTTAGTTGTGCCTTTCCTTACATTCCAAAATAGTAAAGCAATTAAGAGACATTATGAGTCTCTCCAATACTGAGATCACAAAAGGCCACAATATGCAAATGAGCCTCTAACCAATCCCAGCATT
>JBBPCW010171028.1:0-16021 GCA_037974425.1 Phenacogrammus interruptus
CACACACACACACACACACACACACACACACACACACACACACACACACACACACACACACACACACACACATTTGTTCCTCTCATGATAGGTGTTTTTAAGTAACAAGCATTATTTATTTTCTGGGCTCAATGTGCAGTGGTATGCCGGAAACTGGACACCTCAGTGAAGTGAAATTACTTATTCTGTTGATTGATGGATTGTTGATTAATTGTTTTCTGCTGCTTTTGAATAATTTTGCGCTATTAGTGCACATAACTGCATGGTTATTGTTTGCATAATGACTGGAGTAGAAGAAGCTTGAGGGTAAAATTGTTAGCTGTGAACCCGATGACCACAATAGTTTCCTATGAACCCGATGCTCCGGTCTGCAAAATGTCCATATATATATATATATATATATATATTAGAGGTGGTCATAGATTAATTTTTTTAACGCCGGTAACGCCAAGATTACCAACGGGCGCATGATTATCTCTCTCTCTCTCTATATATATATATAGTCTGGCCACCCCTTGATAATTAACAGATTTTGGTGAGTTTGTCATTGAAAAGATGTAAACACAGTATCTCTAGGAAATACACAATACACAATATTGATGCATAGTTACTTTTTATGCCATAAATCGAACAAAAATAAAAAAATAAAAACATTATTATGGCACTGTGCAAAAGTAATTAACTGATCTTATGCACGGCAACAGCTGTCATTAGTAAATGTCAGCTGGTGCCAATTTCAAAGCTTTACAAATACTCTGATGCTTCAAACCTTGTGCACACACTTGTGGACACTCAACAACCATGGGTTCCTCTAAGCAGCTGAAAATGAAAGTTATTGATGCCCACAATGCAGGAGAGGCTACAAGAACATATCAAAGTGTTGCCAGCTTGCAGTTTCCACAGTGAGAAATGTAATTAAGAGATGGCAGTTCTGGGGAACTGTGGAGGTCGAGATGAGATCTGGAAGGCCAAGAAAACTCTCGGAGAGAACTGCTCATCAGAAAGACAAATCAAAACCCCCATTTGACTGCAAAAATCCTGCAGGAACATTTAGCAGACTCAGGAGTGGTGGTGCACCAATCCATAAGACCTTCATGGAAGAGTCAGCAGAAGAAAACCTTACCTGTGTCCCCATCATAAAATCCAACGTCAAAAGTTTGCAACAAAACATCTACAGAAGCCTCATGTGTTTTGGAAACAAGTGCTGTGTACTGATGAAGTTAAAATAGAACAATCAGCAAAGGCATGTTTGGAGAAAAAAAGGAGCAGCATTTCATGAAAAGAACACCTTGCGAACTATTAAGCATGAGGGTGGATCTATCATGCTTTGGGGTTGTGTTGCAGTCAGTGGCAGAGGAACCATTGCATGAGCAAACATCACACCATCTGAAAAAAGCTGAAGCTGAAAAGAGAACGTCTTCTACAACAGAACATTGATCCTAAATATAACTCGAAATCCACCATGGACTACCTCAAGAAACGCAAGCTGAAGGTTTTGGACTGACCACCACAGACCCCTGATTTAAACATCACTGAAAATTTGTGGGTAGATCTTAAAAAAGCTGTACACACAAGACGACCATCATGTACTGAAGCATCATGATGCACTAATCAGTGGCAATTCCACTGCATTGTTTCTGGGATATTGTTCGGTCATAACCGAATATAAAATCATTATTAGTTCTCCATTACAATAATACCAAATAAAAATTTGTTCTCATGTTTGGCAAAAAAAAGAAAGAAAGAAAGAAAACAAACACATATTACCCCCCAAAACCCCTGCTGTGTTGATATACTCTCTATAACTGTAATATGTAAATTCCTCCGGTCCACATATTTGTATTTTCTTCTAATTCTAAAAGAATAGAAAGTCTTTTGCTAGAGCAAAGATTTAAAGCTCTAATCCATGTATATTCCTACACTAACACACTCAAAGTCAAAACATGACACTCAAAACTCATTAATCTTTCCTTTCCTAATCCTCAGCTTAAATTACAGCTAATCTAATCATCAGAGAAGCGGGACTGAGGACATCTAGTCTCTTTTTTCTGCCCAGAAAGTGTCAAATACAGGCAGACCATATTAAATATAACAGCAGATGGCTTTACCTGTATATTCTAGTCCAGAAAAGTTTTTTTAGTGAACATACCTTTATTTTCGTTGTTTTTCTGCTCCGGCTCCTCCGTGTCACTCACTTGGCTCGGTTCTTCTGTTGGCCCGGTCTAAAGGAATGTTCTAGTTCCATTTCCCGCGCCCAAACCCGCCAGACCGGTCGGGCAGGCGAGAGGAAGCTCATCATTCTAAATATTCCTTACGTGAGTAACATAATAGTTGGACAGGCTGAGAAGAAGCTCTCAAAAGACAAAACAACAAAGGTCAGCGAGCTTAAAAAAGAACACAGAGTCAATTCGGCGCCTAATATCGTTTTTACTCTACTCGCTATTGTGTTCTCTTTTAATGAGCAGGTAACTGGTGTCCCCTGTATTCTTTCTGTTCACTAAGCATCGTTTAGTGACACATTACATGGCCTGTAAACAAAAACAACTTTCAGTTGCATCGAAAACAGGCCTGCACAATGAAGTCGGACTTCTACTAGTACACAATATGGACAAGAGTATCGGGACACAGCTGTTTTTTCAGGGTTTGGGCTAGACCCCTTACCTTTACTGAAGGACAATCTTAATTGCAAAACATTTTGGACAATGTCATCCTTTCAACTTTGTGGACACCATAAAGCTCCATGGTTGGTTGAGTTCAGTATGGAAGAACTTGACTGGCCCACACAGAACCCTGACCTCAACCCCATCCAACACCTTTTGGATGAACTGGAACAGAGATTGTGAGCCAGACCTTCTCGTCCAACATCAGTGCCTGATCTCATAAATCCTCTACAGAATGAATGGACACAAATTCCCACAGAAACCAAAATCTTGTGGAAAGCCTTCAAAGAAGAGTGGAAGCTGTTATAGCTGCAAATAAGGGACCAGCTTCATAGTAAAACCTACGGATTTAAATGCAATGTCATTGTAGGTGTAATCGTCAGTTGTCCCAATACTTTTGTCCACACAGTGCAGTTCTTTCTTTCCCTTTTCTTTTGTTTTCTTTGTTAATGAGTAGGTAACTGGTGTCACCTGTATTCTTTCTGTTCACTAAACAGCCTATAAACAAAAACAACTTTCAGCGGATTGCATCTAAAACAGGCCTGCACAATGAAGTCAGACTCGTATTAAGATCTGCAGACGATTGTCTAGAATAGATGATGGATTTGAGCGATATATCAAGATAAGAAATAACTTTATTCATCTGGAAGTGTCTTTAACATGCTCAGTGCAACAAGAAAGATAAAAGATAATAAGATAATAAAAATAAAAAAGATTAGCAATAACCAATAGTGCAACACAATGACAAGAACATTAGTGGTACAAATAACAGAGTAACACTGACATTGCTGTATGTAAGACTTAAGTGTAAAATGACTTATGGGAGTGGCTTAGTGTCAATACAATCACAATAAATGCAAAAAAATAGCAGCAGATATTAAGATGAGATTAACATTCAGTTACATTCAATTAATTCACAGATTAAATCTGTTACAAAACCAAAAATTGACTTAAAAACTTCCTAACGGGAGTTATAGAGTCTTCTGGCCACAGGTTGAATAGATTTGCATTCAGTCCTGGATTTACAGGTAAGGAGTCTTTCACTGTGCTCTGATGAAAGCATCCATGAGGTGAGAGCGATTGTCCATGATGCAGAGAAGCTTCTTCAGTTTTTTCCTCTCAGAAACCTCCCCTAGTTTGATACCCAGAACAGAACCAGCCTTTTTGATCAGCTTGTTCAGCCTCATGGTATCAGTTGCCCCAGCTCACAAAGTTCTGCAAAAAACACCACACTCTCTACCACAGAGTGATAGAACATGGACAACATAGTCCCACAGACACTGAAGAACTTGAGCCACCTCACTACGAGGCTTTCTTTTACACTCCTTTAAGTGGCCAGATATTCTAGCGAAAATCCACTGTAATGTCTAATACGGTCCAGATATTTCACCCTTTTAATAGAGGGCACATTAAAATACCTCATACTTGCATAATCATTTGCAGTAATGAGGTGGTAATTTTGCTTCCAACTTTGTGAACACAGTTTGTGGAAGAACCTTTTCTATTCCAGCATGACTGTACCCCAGTGCGCAAAGCGAGCTCCACATATGAGTGAGAGAGTTTTCCTTTTTCTGTGGCTTAGTTGTGTTTTTACGATTTTATAGCTGTGTTTTTATAGTGACTTAGTCTAGGATGTGTTTTGACTAACACCACAATTCAGGTTACATCACGGTCAAAGGAACAGATCTCTGTCGTAACTCCCTGTATAGCATATCTGGCATTAACCTGAATTATTGGGGACAAAAAGTCAAAATAAATAATTGTGTTTAGAGCGGGGGTGGACGTTTCATTGTGTTTGGATTATGTTAGGTGAATGGAAAATGACTCATAGGGCTGTAGACGCAAATAAGTGCATCAACCAGCAGCATGTTTTGCATTGATGTTCTTTCGCACAGCTGCTTATGTAAGTAAATGTGTTCAAATGCAATATGATACATGTTTGTTTTTTCAATATGCAAATACTGACATCAACATAACATCAGTCTAAGAGATTAAAACCCATCGGATCTGGTGTTTCTTCCGATTAAAAGTAGTCCAAAAATTAAACTTTGTCATATCTCATTTTAAATAAAATTTTAAACATGACTGTCTGTTTATCTAAGCCTTAATTTGCCAGAAAGCAGAGGCGATCCTAGGGTCTGTTGGGGCCCCAAGCAAAAATTCACTGGGGGCCCCCCATCTAACCAGTTTTTATCATCATTTTAATAAATAATCTGACATTAAATTGACAATAAATTCTCTGATAAAGTTCAAAGGAATGAACATTCAAAACGTAATTGCTACTACCTTAGTTTAAAGTGTCAGCTCTTGTTCGCCATCTAGTGGCTTGGGGGCCCCAAGCAGTTGCCTGCCCTGCCTGCTGACAAGATGCGCCTCTGCCAGAAAGGGTTCACATTTTTATTTTATTGTTTAAGAGGATGGTCCTGATCTTCTTACCAGTTAAATAATGTCCAAATTTCCTCCAGTCCAATGCTTTAATGCTTTGTAATTGTGTGATAAACCTACAGACTATTGATTATTTGCAATAATCATAACAAATATTCTTATATAATGCCTGGGTTATATAATTGATTTAGACATTACTAATGGGCCATCTGAAATCAACAATCAAGAGGTGTGTCCCAATACTTTTGTCCATATAGTGCATATGTCCTCTACTACTTTCAGTTTCATTTATTAAAGTTTTATACTTTGGAGTCTGTGCTTCTTCTAAAGACATACGAGTTACACCAAGCCTTCATTACGATATGCGTTAACTACATGTCAGTAGGTGTGCAGTTCATGTTTTGAAATACCAATAATCCCAAAACATTATTTTGAAAGCAGAATCTTTATTAATCAAAACAAAAAATACTTTCACTTAATAACTTGGTCTCCAGTCAAACTGACCACAATTTGCAGATACATACAGCGACAATAAATAATGATTTTCAGAAAAACATATCAAAAATAAGCCATCCACTGTTCTGATGTATAGGAAAGTCTCCTAAGACACATAAGTTAAACTCATGAAAAATGACTGTAAGACTGAATATGATGGAGCTGGTATAAGGAGAAACATACTGTATTGCTGTATTGTAACACTCACAAATGAAACATTCGTTTTCAGATACTTTGTACTTGATTCCTGTTAGTGATGGGCCGTTATTGGCGTTAACGAGACTCTTATTGGGCGATAAAAAAAATATCGCCGTTAATCTATTCACAAAGTTGGGTTGGGAGCTGGGTCTGTACTACGTAAGCTATGATGACTTTCACCTTGATATTTTAGCGCGGATGTATACCTACTGTAGCGTCACCAGGCCAACAGTAGATCACGACATAAGCATCACAGTTATGTCGTGAAATACTGTTAATTACTGAACAGAACAGGTTACACACACACACACACACACACATGCACGCTCTCATTCCGTCACACACATACCCCGCCATTTCAGCTAACAGAACACCTAACACTAAACAACATTACTGCAGGGTCGCTACACTACTATGAAACTGGGACGTAGGAAGGAATTAGCGTGTATAGAGGCTGAAAACTTTTCACCAAACCTTTCCTTTCACTTAAGGAAACAAGTAAAGTTAAGCAGTGAACAGTTATGGACACTCATAGTATTGTTCTGCTAAACTGAGTACAAACGGCGCTGCCAGAGAAATATTACTGAATGGGCTCCGGTTGATACTCGCAGCACTGTGTAGCTCCGCCTGGGTCCTAATGCCCACCTGCTACCTTAATTAAATAATGATAGCTAGACTTATTATTTTTCATTTCAATTCATAGTCTTGTGTCTATTTGTGAAGTACATATCCGCGCTCAGTGATATCTTGTATGAAATGTTTGGATATATAATTTAAAAATAGTACTATAATGACTATATATTTAGGGTGGCTTGGGATAATTTTTTTGTGGGGGGGCTTCAGACCTTTGGCAGAATTCAAACGAGCCATTTTAATTTAGATTAATCTAGATTAAAATTTTAATCTAGATTAATTCCAAGATTAAAGTGAGATGAATCTAGATTAAAAAAATGAATCTATGCCCACCACTAATTCCTAATTCTCTCCATGGACTCCATGGACATTTTCAACCTCATCCCACATCTTTGTCTGTCAGATAAAAGCTCTTAATCAATAACTGAACTGATCTTCAGAGCATATAATCCTTTTGAGTTATCCTAAAGTCACAAGTTTAGTCCCTAGCAAAGCCACAGCCATTCGTGATCAGGAGTCCATGAGTCCATCTCTCTTCGGGATCGCTGAGTTGGTATGATGGCCTTCGCCTCTTCCCTCATCGCTTGGTGTGACGCTAACCAGTGCTGGCGACTGTGTGCCGACACAACAATAGTCTATTAGCATTCTCCTTCAAGTGTGCTGTGTTCCAACAATGTGAAAAAGACACTGTGGCACTTTCTATGACTCACAGGGGTAAATGGTATAAGGGGCATCTAGCTGACGTTCTTATCCAGTGTGACTTTCAGTCATTAGTTACAGGGACAGTCTCCCTGGAGACACTGAGGAACCAGAGGAAACCTGTTGTATGCTGGTTGTATGTTTTGGGGAGTCTTCGCTAGTGGGTGAAATTGGCCAAAGAAGAACCCATAGCCTTTTATTGCTACAGCCTACATTCATTGTTAAGTAAAGTAAAGTGGCCTGTATAGTCATGAGTGACGCACCACAGCACGCAGTGTGAATAGTGTGAAATTCTTTCTCTGTATTTAACCCATTCACCAAGTGAAGCAGCGGGCAGCCAGGAACACAGCGCCCAAGGAGCAGCATGTGGGGACGGTACCTTACTCAAGAGTACCTCAGTGGCAGTCCTGGAATCTTTAGGGATCTCTTTATTTAAAAAAAAAGCAGACTGCAATGGAAAACCACTGGCATGTTGCATTTACTTTTACTGTCTACAACTGGTTAAAGCTACTATATCTAACAACTCTCCATGCTATGCTGAGCCTTGGAGCTGTCAATGACACTGTATTTTAATCATATGCTGGGATTCCCACCATTAGTTTTTATTCGTTAAAGGTAAGACTTTTGGTGCCCCCAGCGAGGGGCAGTCTATTACGGCAGCTCTGCTCATTTCTGAGCTTCTTTCTTATTTTCCTTTTAGCAAATTTCCCACTTATGGGATTAATAAAGCTTTATCTTAAAGTATAATAAATTAATTTATGACCTTGTATCTAGGAATGTGTGAATGTACTGGCATACCAGTGCTTTAGCTCTACCTTGAGAAATGTATGCAAACTCCTCTACTCTTTATCTTCCTGATGTTCCAGAATGAAGTGAGACAGCTGGTTGATGTCGGTGATGGCCGGGTGGCACTGCAGGGTCAGCATGACCACGCTCTCCTGTCCAGGAAAAATCTGAACCAAAAGCTCTCTCAGCCTGATAGTCTGCTCGGCAGACCTGTTCACCTCCCTCTCGATCGGAGACGGGCCCTGGCTCGACTTGTGAGCGCCACTGATGCTCCCTGGTGTCCGCTCATGATACTGCAGCACGTCTGTGCGTGCGCGAGGCTGAGGAGGAGGCAAAGAGAAGGGGGAGGGCATGCCTGCGAATGAGTGATGTCCCAGAGCAGGGTATCTGAGAAAAGAGTTCGAGAGAAAGTGTTAGGTGTCTCTAAATGATACATCACTGACAGTTGTTTCTCATGTCTAGAGCAACAGCTCTACCAAGACATCAAATGTCAAGATCTACATTTTTATAATAAACACTGCCCTAGATGTATGTAGAAAAAAGTGTTGGGACACACTTGTTTTTTTACAGGGTTTGGGCTAAGCCCCTTACTCCTAGCCTTCATCACACCAAGACATTTTGGACAATGCCAGGCTTCCAGTTTGGGGAAGAACCTTTTCTATTCCAGCATGAGCCCTAGTGCACAAAGCAAGCTCCATAAAGTGTAATGTTATGACATTGAACATACTGCCACACAGCACACAGTGTGAACAGCACCTGGGAAGCAGTGTGTGGGGATAGTACCTTGCTTAAGAGTACCTCAGTGGTGCCACTAATTGTCTTGGGATTCAAACTAACAGCCTTCTGATCACAGGGCTAATTCCCTAACCACTAGGCCACCAGCTGCATGTCATGGCTGGATTAATTCTGGTGTGGAAGGATTTGACTGGCCCCCAGTCCTGACCTCAACCCCACCCAACACCTTTGGGACGAACTGGAACAGAGATTGTGAGTCAGACTTTCTCATCCAACATCAGTGTCTGAGCTCATAAATGCTTTACAGAATGAATGGGCAGAAATTCCCACAGAAACTACAAAATCTTTTGGAAAGCTTTCCAAGAAGAGTGGAAGCTGTTATAGCTGCAAAGGGGGGCCAACTTCATATTAAAGTCTATGTATCTGAATGCAATGTCATTAAATTTCCTGTTGGTGTAATGGTCAGCCGTCCCAATACTTATGTCCATACAATGTATGTATATGGTGCAGCATAAAACATTCTTAATTTGATTTCACAATGTTTCACTCAGCCCTGTCCACTTGTGAGCTGGACTTTTACTTAGCCCTGTTCTCTGTTCACTTGTGAGGTGCAAGGTTTAAAAGCCACAGTGAACTACTAGAGATGTCAACAAGCTCACAAAACAAAACAGAAAATGAATGTTCATTGACGAAGAGAGTGTGGTGTTCATGAAGTTCTTTCTCAGCAACACTTTCTATAAAGCTGGAATTCCAGGTCATCTACGACACGACAGATTGCCCACACTAGTTGCAGCCACAATGCATCATTCTGTGCCATTTCCCCTCACACATAAACATCATATCCTGAGAGTCTAACTGCTCTATCTATCTGCTGAAGTCTCTGATCTGAGCGTCTTTTAAGAGCATCATTTTTTAGATTTCTGGTTTAAAAAGGCAGTATGAAAATTGGTGCAAAACCGGCCACCACAAACTGCTCAAACTACTAAATCTCCATCCATGTTTTGCACAGCCCTTCCTCAAATGCATGTGCAAGAGGGAGAGAAGCACCTTTTTTACTCACATGCTACACTGGCAGCATGTGCTTTTTTGACTTAACATACACCATATTAAACTAAATACGTTCAATGGTCAGGTACTGAAAGCTCTAACACTAAAAGCAAAAGTAACAGCTGGTTAGATATTCATTCATTCATTTCTTTCATTTCTTGGTATCTTCTATGTACACTAGCAGTCAAAACTTTGGACACACATTCTCATTCAACAATTTCCTTTGTTTTTATTATTGGCTACTTTGTAGATTAATATTGAAAACATCACCTTTTGCTCTGATGACAGCTTTGCACACTCTTGGCATTTTTTCAGTCAGATCGATGAGGAATCGACCTGGAATGGTGTTTACTTAACATCTGTTCTTCATCAAGAGTTCATTAGTGGAATTTCTTGCCTTCTTAATGTGTTTGGGATCATCAGTTGTGATGGTCGGGTTGGTCCACAGTTAGTTATCCTATTCCACTACAGCTCTACTGCACATTACGACAAGAACCACTTAACTAAGTAAAAAAAACACTAGTCTATCCTTTCCTCTTTAAAAACATATTCTGGTTTGTTTAAATTATTTTTTTTGCTTACCGCATAATTCAAAGTGTTCTTTCATTATTTTGTTTGTTTTTGACATTAATCTACAATGTAAAAACAAAGAAAAACATTGAATGAAAAGGTGTGTCCAAACTTTTGATATAATGAATTTAAAATCAGCCACACACTTCAAATCTAGTACAAAAAAACAAAAACTTGGGAACTTGATGTGTACAGAGTTGACTTGGTCTCATCTCTAACAGTACTGGCCCATTCCATAGTGCGCATGTATATACACAGAGAACGTGTTGAACTTAACTGTAAACACATGAAGAACACACCAGCAGACCCAAAAATGTACATTTCATTACAGCAGCATATGTTTAAATTAGGATTTCTCCTCTAGTGTTGTTTGAGGGGGAAAGGATTTGATCATGACAGCAAGAATGATGTGTGCATCTCTGCACCTGTTCTCCGTCCGCAAGAAATCGTTGATATGAGGTCCGCTTCTGCCCAGTGGATCATCTGGCACCATGAAAACATCCCCAGTAGCAAACACATACTGCAGGAGTCTGAAGAGAAGGAGCTTTTGTTAAACACATATCAAACACAGAAATGGCAAAACGCATCAGCAAAAATGATAATGATGATATTTATGGACTGTTATAGATAGGAACTGATGTCACAACGTTATACCAAATATATCAACACTTACTGACCTTTTTGTGATGATATCTTTCCATGCAGGTGATTCATCCACAAGGTCTCTCAAATTGTCGTTGGTCACAATCACTCCATTCGTCTGCTGGGCAAGCTGCAGCATAAGTCTGAAAGCATTCCACATGGGTGAGGTAGCAGCGCTCTTGGTTACTTCATAGATACTTTACTCTTAATTACACTTTTACATAAGCCTGATACTGGAGATGCAGCAGTTGTGAATTTTTGTGGTCAATTCTGATTGGGAGATGAACTAGAAGATTTCTGGTAGATGTTTCAAAGTCTAAAGCTCTGTGCGAGCTAAATGAACACGAGACACACAAGCACAGCTCCCAGTGTTTTCAATTAGCCAAGCTCTTTGCGAGCCATTTATGGGTACAGCTAAACACGTAGCTGCGTTCACGGTTATTTTTAATTAAGCCGCAACAAACAGTAAATAACAGACCTGAGCTTTAGTGTTTTGAAGTCTGTTTATAGGTGGGATGTGTCTTGCTGTGTTTGAATTTGGGTTTTTATGCTTTTTTTTTACCCTTTCCAGCATCTTTACCCGTGACATCACAGACTCTCTCTCGTTTTAAAAGGGACTTGACCTTTTTCTCTCTCCCGTATTTTACAGAGCTGACTCGACCACAGAAATCTAAATTTTAAATGATCAATTCTCAACACTGATCAACCGAGCGGAAACTTATATACACACACACTGAGAATGATATTAACCAATGTTTTCATGTTGGAATCATGCCCCTATTTCAAAAACTGTAGGAGGAGAAGAGGTGCCAAATTCAACTATGAAAAATGAAATAAAATAAAAATAAGAAATAAGAAGAACAGTAGTGTGATGCTATTGCCCCTGTTATATGCAAGTGAGAAAGGCCAGAGCTGATGTTAATATTATTTTAGTGTTTAATCTGTTTAAGGCATAACATACAAGGCATAACATTGTCTTTGAAAACTGTAGGTAGGAATCTGAATACATGTGGAATTCATTAATGTCAATAATTTTTTTAATTAAAATGTTGGACATGATTAATCAGCCAAACAGATAGTGTACCTGTCATCGTAGGAGTTTATCCTCTGGCCTTTAACGTCTCTAGAAGGGGTGAAGGACAGAAGACCAAGGTCCTGCAGTTGTGTCATTAAGTGCTGCTCTTTAAACGAGAACATACTGTCAGTACAGTGAATTATAACAGTTTCTGTTACATAGACCATAACTATACACTATCCTTACCTTTTATCCTTGGGTCTTTCTTCTGTCTCCAATGAGGGACAAATACTGTGATGTTGCGATGCCCACGGTTCCAGAAGTACTGCACGGCCAGGGCCATGCCTCGACAGGAGAAAAATGTCGACAGCCCATGGCTTGCAAAAATGATAATAGAGAACCAATATTAACAGCCAGGCCACACATGATACAGTATAATATGGTCAGTAAGTTATTTATACATGTCACATTACTGGGACTCAACACAGCCTGTAGCAGCTGTTGGAGCTACTGCAAAATCAGAGAAAAAATGTACAGCTATGATTTATTTTACTGTGTTTATTTCCTTGCTGTGTTTGTTATAAAGCTATTCTGCCATTTCTATTTATTTCCTTTGCTAATGCAATTTGTGCTCTAGCATGCTAAGCCTCTGTGTTCCCACATTTAATATAATCCATGCTATTCTATATACTCTATATACTCTTTAGTCTTTTCAGTCAAAAAACACCCATTTTGTGTGAAATCCCTGGTCGGCGGATGCTAGAGGCCACCCTTTTCTGAGTTACAGAGACTTTTAAGTTGAAGTCTACCCAGGTTTTAGTTTGAAGTCCGTTAGTTACAGCTGACCAGAGTTTGGGTTTAAGTGAGTTTTTGTTTAGCTCATGTGTATTTAAGTATTTAAGTCTTTGTCTGCGCCTCCCTTCAATGACATTTTGTTGTCATCGGTATACAAATGTTGTTGCATGGTATCAAGAATCAAGGTATTAAATATTAATATCCACCTTTTTCTATGTCAAAAAAGATTCAAAAATCAAATCTCAAGGCAGATAACTCGACAATAAATTCTAATGAATAGACAATTACAGAATATTAACATAAAGTTATTGTGGGAAATAAAATTGTAAAATAATATGACCATGGATTAACTGACATGTTGAGTGTATGTGTTTTATTCTTTCTATTGTTATTTGTTCTCACCTCATGGCAACATTACTCCCATCAATGATGATGTGGCACAGCCCTGGGTCACCAGGGTCATTTTCCAGCTGGAGGACGAAAGGTTTCTTTAAGCCTTCCAAGAAGCGTTGTGGTCCCGTGACAACTGGCCCAGCTTTGCTTGGTGATTGTCCCTGTTTGTGCTTAGGCTTTGTAGCCGGGGGCTCTATTGGGGATACCATTTGCTGCTCTGAGATGCCGGGATGATATGGTGAGGGGTAAATGGGCTGTGGAGGTCCTCGAATGGAAGGAGGAATGGTACCAAATGGCTGGTTTTGAGAAGGAAGCTCTGGTTTGCTGACCTTGTCTGTGGTGTCTGAGTGCATGAAGAGCATCCTTGGTTCTATACTTGTTTTTACTGTTTTACTCACTTGTGCAGCCTGTTTCTTTTTAGTCTTTTGTTTTGGACTCGTCCCTCTGTCTTTCTCTGGCTTTTCCACCTTTGTCGCTTCGCTCTTTCCACCGGTCCACTTGTCTTCCTTGAAATCGTGTTCACCCACTTTTCGAAAAGCCGCTGCTTTGCCATGCTGCTCCTCCAGCTGTTCCGCTCTCTTCCCCTTGTCATCTCCGCTGTTCTCAGTATTGTTCATGTCCATTTTCTGCAGTTCAAGAATCAGCTCGTGTGGCGACAGTTCAGGAAGGTTGCTGTAAACCTCGGTCACTTTCTCCTCTGTGTAGCCGCAGCTTGCCGCTGCCTTTTTCAGCACTCCGAGAACAAAGTCATCCTCTTTGTCTCCTGGAACCCCATTCACATCCATGCTTGTCTTCGTGGTTAACCCAGGTAAGGTCTCTGGAGCTGTAACCATGGTACTGTCATGCCCTGCTTGATTCCCAGATTTATTTTGCTCTTGCTGGATCAAGTCCAGGACCTGGGAGGCCTCTCTGGGTCCAGTACGAGCCAGGACCCTGCGTACCACTTCTTCATCGAAGCCCATTGCTGTGAAGAATTTGAGGAGGTGCTCAAAATCCTGTTTGCTTCCAGTGGACAGCTGGATGTCACCCTGCTGCTCCAGCTCTCCTTGCTCCTCTGTGTCGTGGGAAACAGCACCATAGGGAAGTGCTCTTTTTTGGTTCTTTTGCTCCATAGACTGTGCTTGAGCCCTAGGCCTTACATTTTCCATGAAGGAGTGGCAGAACTGACTGTGAGGCTCTCTTCCTGTGCATGCATCTTCTCTAGGCCGGTCTCTTTTATCGTCCATTGGAAGATCTCTGAGGCCATAATTATATTTGGAAATAAAATCCGATTGAGAGTAATGAGGCGGAAATGTTCCGTTCTGCTTAAGAGGGAAGGTGGAATTCCCTAGAACGTCAGGTGCCCTTTTCTCGGAGAGTCTGTCCATACTTTCCTGCAGTTCCAGTAGCATCTGGCTACCTGCTGAAACTGTTGCACTGTTCAAAGTGCTCGGGTCCACTCCCGCCTGCTTAACCAAGTTCAGAAGAATCTCTTTAACCTGAGCTGGCAGCACCAGTAGATCCAGCGTGTGACTGTCCTCCAGACCTTCCACCAGAAATTTGAAGGCCCGACGTGAATCCAGAGACTCGCTGGCCAAGTCAGGCCCCTGCACCTGGCTGCTCCTGTACTTATCCAGCAGGTTCATAATGAGAGAGTACGCCTTCACAACAGGTTCACTCAAGCCAGAGATGAGGAGACGACCCATGGTGTCCATCTAGGGAGGAGAGACCAAAGAATCAAATCAGGGGAAAGTAGGCTGAGAAGAAGAATATCTACTGAGAAGAAGATTTGTGAAACAGGACAGGACTGACTGGCAGGGCACAAGATTTGTGCAAAAAGAACAATAGGGCCACAATTCCTAGAAGCATGTTTCTGCAGTCCATAATTTCCCCCAAGGAGCGTCTCAAGTGATCTCGTGTGTTTCATTTTGTTCTTCTTAAAGCCCTGTAGGTTTATTACATTTATTTAATTAATTTTAATTAATTTAAAATTAATTTATTACTGTATTTATCCTGCTTATACCAAAAAAACACCCATACATGAATTACAGTACAGTCTATACAGGGGTAACATCGGGAATTACAAGTGTTTTGGGAGCATATTTGGGGGCATATTCAAGGTTTATTATTTTTATACTATAAAAATAGGCATTTTTAAGCTTTAGGTGGGTGCTCTTGGAATATTTGCGTACTGTACTGCTTCTGCTTTCTTCTCTTGTTCTGTCTGTTTTGGTGTAACAAATTACCCTCCTGAGGAACTAATAAAGGGTTATCTTCTCTTCTCTTTTCTTTTCTTGTGGTGCAATTATATTTTCATATTATCATATGTTCTCATCAGTTTCTGAGCTTGCTAAACAGCTACTTAGCAAGGTCATTACATTTACATTTAAATTTACGGCATTTAGCTGACGCTCTTATCCAGAGCGATGTACATCAGTGCTTAAGAAGTCCACGACTGTTTCTTACATGTAAGACAGCTTAAATCCGAGTCAACTATTTAACCAAGATACTGCCTTCAGATGGGACACAATAGGTAGCTATGGCAACCTGTTGATATGGCCACAATCATGAAGTTTAGCTAAAGAATAATTGTCTCAGAAACTACTATTTTTTTGCCCTTTCTATCAACTCTTAAATACATGTTGCCTGAAACAAGGCAGAAACGAACAAACAGCGGTTCAATTCTAAACACATAGTTGAGTAAAAACAACAAAAACAAATGTGCCTAATGTAAAAAACTACACTGTAAAGAATTTATGTCAATTTAGGGCAGAAACACTGTATGATTGTATTTCTTAAATATAGCAGATCCAGGTCAAGGTCAAGATTCTTGTCAAAGCATGAGTGTTCTCCGTGGGACTTTATGCATGAACAATTAAGCATCTACTACTGGAAGCATTTACTACTCTAACTTAAGTGAAAGTGACCATTTGTCATACGTGAACACACCACAGCACACAGTGTGAACAGCACGAAATTCAACCTCTGC
>JBBPCW010171235.1:0-16018 GCA_037974425.1 Phenacogrammus interruptus
CACACACACACACACACACACACACACACACACACACACACACACACACACACACACACACACACACAAACACAAACTTGGAGCTGAAACAAGCATGCACGTATAGACAAGAAGTATTAAAACATGACATAACATCAGAGTAAACCCTAATTGCCTGTATGTGGCCCAAACCCCAGTTCCTCCTTTTCATTACTACAGAACCCATGTCTAGTTTCATAGCAATTACTTGATAATAAGAAATAAACATGCAAGTTTACAGAGTTTGACAGAGTGGAACTTCAGATGTACATGTTTATGGAGCTACTGTAATTTATCAGTAACTTATCAGTAGCTTAAATACAAATTATTAAGTTGTGAGAGTCTGGATTTGTGTGGATCCCCTTAGTATTTAAAGGTTTAATTTGCTTTCTTTCCCCTTTCAGTTTTCATGAATGCGGCAATTCCAATTGCAGCAGTTCTTACTGTGAGTGTATTGGTCTTTTTCTTAAACCTTATAAATCTTACATCTTTACCTCCCAAGACTATATTCGTTACAGAATAGGCCACTGTTGTCTTAGCCTTCACTGGATTAGTTTACTAGAGGATGTCCTGTAATGCAATTTATAATAATTTGACTTTTCAGAATTTAAATGCCTGTATTACTGAAATTTTCATAGACATTTCAGATTAAAAAGCTCAGCACACCACAGGACACACTCAATGACAATGAAAACTCCACAAAGCAATGTAGCAGGCTGCGTTATTCATTAGTGTGAGGTGGACTGGAACCTCATCACTCGTACTGAGCCCTTGGTTTAGCCAATTACAATGAACTTCACAATAAAACTGAAAAAATTATACACACTGTGGTTTCATACTGGACTAAAATCACTTTAGTTATTACTGTCAGACTCTAAAAATGACAGACTACAAATTCACACTGGACTAAAATCACTGTAATTATTAATTTCAGAAAATGGCACACTGCTCATTCATATTGGAAAAAAAAACCCTCCACAGTTATTATTGTCAGATTGTAAGAACAATTAATCCAGTGAAGATTTATACTGGATTAAATCCACATCATACTTATTATAACACTGTAAAAACTAAACACTCTGTGAATTCATACTGGGTTAATATCACCCCTCAAATTTCACTGTTAGACAGAGAAAACTACACACAGTTCTATTCATAGTAGATTGAAATCATCCCATAATTATTATTGCCAATCTGTAAAAATAACATACTCTTTGAATTCATACCGGTTTAAAATCACTCCACAATTATTACCATCATACTGTAAAACTACACATACTCCTATACATACTGGATTAAAAGACTCTTGACTCATGTGTGTTTTCACTCCTCATGTGAAACTAATGTAGTTCCATCAAAATTTTTCATTATTTATGTATTAGGTCCTTTAACTTGTTGCTGTGTTTCCTCAGACGTTCGTGGTGCACGTACATGTGCACAGCTCGGCCGACACAGACCTCTCCCCTGCTGTGGCCTTTGCCTCGCTCTCACTCTTCCACATCCTGGTCACACCCCTCTTCCTGCTCTCCAGTGTCCTGCACTCAACAGTGAAGGCTCTTGTAAGGTGACTGACCGTCTCTGGCTATTCAAGAGTGCAGTTATATAACAGCTGTGTGTTAAGGCCAAGAATACACCAATCAGAAATCACTGCCGGGGGCAAGCAGAGGCTTCAATAACACCAATGTGCTCTCTGTAGCATAGAGAATGCATGTTACAGTAAATACAGAACTAATTCAGGAGCGGTTTTTAACTTATTTCAGTGCATGAATGAATGAACGAATTAATGGATGGATGGATGGATGAATGAATGAATAAATGAATGAATGAATGAATGAATGAATGTTAATTCAGTCTAGATATTAAAGTGACAGCTAAAAAGCAAATTTACCTGTTTTCCTAATTCATCACCCACTTGCATCAAAACGCATAGAATATGATCTAGTGTTATTTATACAAGAGAAATGCGTTACATAGATGGGCCCATTACTAGCAGCTCTCTTAAAGCCTGAATTCAGTCCATAGTACAGTAATCACTCAGTTTACCGTGGACTTTTCTGGGGACCGATCTGTATTACTGCCACCAGTTCAGCGGTGGCAGTAATACACTGAAAATGTGTCAACCGCCATCAAAATAAGAAGAAGAAGCCAGCTGCAGCATGTAGCATGACTGCTCTGTGTCTTGTCCTTGTATTTTAGCATTTTAAACTCCCCCTGCCAATTTTCAATGGTTATCTCAGTTTATTTAGTATTAGTAAGCTGTGCCCTGTCTAAACATGTGAGTCGAGAGAGTTATTTTAATGTTTCTTTTGTGTATGAGTCTTTGCATGCTGCTAATACTAAATGCTAATAAGTTTTCTGATTCTGATTATTTATTTACCTTTACCTTTTCTTTAAGGGTAATTCAGTAAACTGTGTTTAAAATAAAAGTAAAGAGTTCTGGGAGCATATTTGGGGGCAATTTTAGGGTTTACATTATAAAAATAGGTATTTTAGGCTTTTTACCAAAACACAACGTAAACGTAAAGCCCGAAAAAAGTGGGGGTTACTGTATTTTTTTTTTTTATTGTGTTTAAATAACGGTGCATCATACAATGTGAGAAAACAAAAATTGTTATACAAATGAAACAAGCAAGAGGAAAACTAACTTCATTTTTAAAAATATGTAGCACTCATTAAATGCCCTATTTTTGCATGTATTGCTGAGCAGTCCTGTAGCAACAGATTTGGGGCTTTGCATCATCTTTTCTTATCTGTCCATTTCAGTGTGCAGAAATTTGGTGAATTCCTCGCCAGTGGTGAGATTGAAATTGACCAGGAAGCCAGAACTCCTCCTCCAGTCAATGAAAGCAACAACAGCCAAATCAAGTCCGTTGTAAGTAGAGACTGTAAAAATCTGTGATATTTGTGTCATCTGTTCATAAGACCTACCTTTGGATCAAATCAGTGGAACCAGGAATTGCTAAATCAGTTTGGGGCTTCAAGGTTAGGACTAAGCAAACTGTCTGTCCTTTCCCAGTACATGCTGCAGCTCCAGGCCTCAAAGATGGTCAACCGTAAGAGCAAAGCCAAACAGGACGAGAATAGCAACTTACCTCAGCAAGATCAAGAACTGAGCGCTTCTGCTGCCAAAGAAGAGAATATTTGTCTCAAGGTTAGAGCTCAGGAGTCTCATCACGAACAATGAACTATATATTGAATATTCAATACATTTACAATAAATTCATCATATTTGTAGATTATAAATGGCTACTTCACCTGGACTCCAGGATACCCCACTTTGAGCAACATTGATATTAAAGTTCCTTTTGGTAAGTTGTGTATTGCTGTCTATGAAACATTCACAAATGCACTCTTTCATATCTGCTGTAATGAGGATATGAAATCAAAATGTTTAATTGTAGATGGACTAACAAATGGATAAGCCCTCCTAACTGTATCTACCAAGGTAGATGGTAGGATATGGTAGGAAAAAAATCTGAATCATTTTCCATGAGACCTTTCAACCATAGTAACACATAATTGATTCTATTGATTCTACTGAATAAAAATTACCTTAAATTTACAGCTACACTATAGGGATAAAAGTATTGGGACACCAGACAATTACGCCAACTGTGACTGTAACGACTTTGCATTCAAAAAGGGTTCCCCCTTTGAGGCTATAACAGCTTCCACTCTTCTTGGAAGGCTTTCCACAAGATTTTGGTGTTTTTGTGGGAATTTGTGCCCATTCATTCTTTAGAATGAGCTCAGATATTAAGGACAATTAAGATTGTCCTTCATTAGAAGTAAGGGGGCTAGCCCAAACAATGGAAACACAGGTGTCCCAATACTTGTCCATATAGTGTTTGTTTGTTTTTTTCATTAGTTTCCAGAACTCATTAACTGGCCCTGAGTTTTCCCCAGTCATTTTAGGATAGAGTAAGTGAAGATGCCATTTAATCAAGATACAATTAGCATGGGATCAAATTTTATGTCATTTTTATGTCATGCCTGTCTAGTTTACACCTGCATAGAATATAAACATTATTTAGTAACTCAACATTATTCAACCAGTGTTCTGTGAAGCTCATCCAACCTGGTGGCTGTGGTCACAAAGGAATGCTTTTGCTCTGTGAACTCTTATGTTGTTTTTGTGTGTGTGTGTGTGTGTGTCAGGTCAGTTGACAATGATCGTGGGTCAGGTTGGCTGTGGCAAGTCCTCTCTATTGCTGGCCGCTCTGGGAGAGATGCAGAAAATCTCAGGAAGTGTCACATGGAACAGGTAGCAGATCACCCAACAGCTGTAGCTTGCTTATTCATTTTTGTTACTTTGTCTACTGAACACTAGTAACAAGAACATTTTTGCTTTGAGCTATACACTCCCACTGGGCACCTCATTTCAAACCTTGTAGCTTCACTTTCCAGTCAGTTACAGCAAACCCTGTAGCCCATCTGCTGATGCACTATTTGTGTTATCAGTTTCTAACCACAGATCTGGTAATGGCTGAGTATTGTTTGGGGAATGAATCGCCTAGCAGTGTCACTGAAACTTCTCCCTGGCTAAAGCACTTATGCCACACATCTTACATTGTCAGTGTAACGGCTGGTCATTTCTGAGGACAGCTCATGTCCTGTTGTCAGTTACTGGGTGTTAATGAATCAGTAGGACTGACACATTGGCAGCAAATGGGCTGCAGTGTATAACTGTACACCAATATAGAGGACGCATAGGGTGAGTGGACCTCACCCTATAGATATGTTGTGCATGATTGCACTGTTTATATTACATTTTTGTATTAGTTGTAAAGTGTACTTTTTATTTTATCTTGTTGTGTTGTAACAATGCAATTTCCAACTTGTAGGACTAATAAAGGTTTCTGTTATCTTATGTCTTAAACTGGGTGTTTATCTTACAGACTACCTGATCAGAATGAGGAAGGAAATGACAAGTAATGTTCACTAAGATTTTATATAAAACCATATATAAATATATACGCTGTATATAAGTAAAATATTTATGAATATGAATATATGAACCAATATTGATCATTTTTTTCCCCAGAATGACCGATAATCATGTTACCGGCTCAAAACCATCTGAGTATGTATCTTTTATTTTATTTCATTCTGTTTCAGTGTGACTACATCAATATTGCTAATATAAATCCAATTTGCAGTAAAAGAGATCCAGTGGCTTATGCTTCTCAAAGGCCTTGGCTCTTCAATGCCACGGTTGAGGAGAACATCCTGTTTGACATGGCCCCCAGTGAGAAAAGGTATACAGCTTTTGATGAACAGTCACAGTTCTTTATGCTCTTCTTCTCTTGTTGGTTAGTCATGTGGAAAGTCAGCGTGGTTGATAGGCACACTCCGTTTCAGGAGAGTAATCACACCGCTCCGCACAAACACAATAACTCATCCCGCGCATTTTAATCTCCCCCCAGAGGTCAAATTGAAATGCCTTTATCTACCTAACAAACCGCTCCCTGGAAAAATGAGAAGAAAAAAAAACCTTTTGTCTCACTTTTGTCCTTTTTTGTCCCTCTCATCCCATTTTAATGGATGTTTTGGTGAAGCTGTGAGAAAAATAAAAGATTAGAGCGGGTGTGCTGCACACAGTCTCAGCGTTGTTATGTAATGACAGCTGGGTAGGGCACGATATTCTGCCTCAGCTGGGTAGGGCGCATTGCACAGTCTCGTGAAAGTCCATGAGATTCCCTTATTAAGGGACCACCATGTCCGGCCAAATCTCTCCGTTTAGAAAGTCAGTGAGGCTCATGGGTTTTGCCTCTGGTGAGTTACGTCAGTTGAATGAGCCACTGTTATTTGAAGGCTAAAAAGAAATGAAAACAAAAGTTTTCAGTCCCTGTAGAGAAGTAGAGATGTTGATATTATAAGGTGTATTTAATTGATTTTGGTGTCATTAAAGATGGCATGAGACCACTGATATTGACAATTTGAGTATTAGCCAATACTAACAAAGACAGGTCTACTTAAAATGTATGCACACACACACACACACACACACACACACACACAGAGACAGGTACACACTGTGTGGCCAAAAGTATGTGGACACTCGACTGTGTTACTAAGTTCAGGTTTTTCAGCCACAGGTGTATATTCGTTTTTTGGGGTTTTTTCAGGGTTTGAGTTAGGCCCCATAATTGTACAAAGACAGTTTTTTGCTTCCAACTTCGTAGCAACATGTCTCTTTTAAGTAAGGTCCATAAAGACATTGTCTTCTCCAGAGGTCCACTCAGGAACCCTAAGCCTCACAAATGACTGTTTGACTAGATGAGTGCAAATTCATACAGATACAATCCAAAACCATGTTTAAAGCCTTCCTGGAAGAGTGGAGGCTGTTATAGATGCAAAGGTGGGACCAACTCCGTGGTAAATGGTTTTGGAATGAGATGTCAAACATGCTCATATAGATGTGATGGTTTTGTGTCCACATACTTTTTGGTCAATATAGTGTATGATATATAAAATATATGATAATATACTAAAATTAATTTTAAAAAAATTAAACAAAAATTATAAATAATAATAATACAATAACAAATAAAAATCAAATAACAGTCCTTTTCATCTCCTGTGTCTGCAGGTATAAGGAAGTGATCGAGGCCTGCCAGCTACAGCCTGATATTGACACACTTCCTCAAGGAGATCAAACTGTGGTTGGAGAGAGGGTAGGCTTGTTCACACAAGTGTAATAGGATGTGTGTGCACGTAGGAATGTGTATACTTACTCTTCTGTCTCTTTCTGCTAGGGTATAATTCTGTCTGGAGGTCAGCGGCAGCGCATCAGTGTAGCCAGAGCACTTTATCAGGAAACCAGTATAGTGTTCTTGGTGAGTCCAGCCGTAGAAAATTCGCTTTTCTTCAGACTGCATTCACTGAGCTGGCTGCTGGCTGACTGGGTGCTTGGCCTAAGATCCTTCATCCATTATAGAAGACCTTTAGGCTTCAGTCTATTTAGTTACTGCATTACTATTTACACTGCAAGGGCAGGCTCACACTTTAACCCTTACTCTCAGTATGTGACTGTGTAACTGGCGTCTTAGTTTTATAGTAGTTACTGAACAATAAGTCTTAAGACCTATTAGTAATAATTGTTAATAAGTAATAAGTGGCCCATTATAGTCACGTATGAACCCACCACACCAAAGCACAGTAAAATGGATCAGCAGTTTGTGTAAATGTCTGTGTGGGACAGTTTCTGAGAGAGCATGTGCTTATTTTCAGTACACGATTTACATCACTTTGAAAATAAGAAATGTATTTAGGCCAAGCCCACTTGGGCTCCCCGTGTGACACAGTAAAGTTAAGCTAGTGAGGCTTCCTCTAAGTAATGCAAAGATACACCACATTTTTTCCAAACTGCCCTTTAATGAATTGTCAGAATGGCTAAACATGCTTGAATGAGATGTCAATTTTATAACCACATTATTCAGAGGAAGGGGAGGGGCACCATAAGCCCCAAAGAAGCCAGTTATGCTCTTGTAATCTGGCTGCAGATGCCTATGGCACTGTTGGGAAGAAAACTTGTTGCTTATTTGGATGCAGTAACAGACGTCTGTATCATTTACTCTCAGGATGACCCATTCTCAGCCTTAGACATCCACCTGAGTGACCACCTGATGCAAGAGGGAATTCTGAAGTTGCTCAGACAGCAGAAGAGGACAGTGTTGCTGGTGACGCACAAACTACAGTATTTACCACATGCAGACTGGGTGAGAGCAACTTCTTTTCAGGCTTCTCTTAGTATGTCAAAACACAGAACAGCTTATTAAACCACACCAGAGCCAAAAAACAGATTGGCATATAAGAGCAGAAGATTGCATAATGGAATGACATGATGTGACTTTACAGTGGTCTGTAGTACTTATATGTTTTATTAATAATCTCCCAGATCATAGCTATGAAGAACGGCACAGTCCAGGCCCAAGGGACCTTAAAGGACATCCAGAGTGCAGAGCCTGAACTGTACGAACACTGGAAGACCCTGATGAATAGACAAAACAAGGCAAAGATTCAAGTCTAAAGAAATACTTCTATTAATCATGCTTGTGGTGCCCTGCAGAAACTCTGCACATGGTGAAATGTGGATTTGTAAAAGTTCTATTTTAAAAACACAAACCTTCACTTTCTAGTTTCTGGCTGTTTAAACATTTTAAAAATCAAGCATACAAAACACAAAACTGAGAAAACAGGTTTAAAGATTCCCATTAATTCCATCAGCACTGTGTTTTATCAGGAGGGGCAGAGCACGGTTTTAAAAGCTTTAAACCAATTTATTATTGTATTTATGTGTTGTTTAAAAACCTGAAGATACCTGAAGATACTGCCCCATGTAAACTTCATTATTATATTAATGCATAATTTTAACAGTTAGAAAAAATAATAATACTGTGCTAATATCACACAAGCACAGTATCACTTTTTTCATTTTCAGTTTTTTGGACCATTTACATTTATGGCATTTATCAGGCACTTTTATCCAAAGCAACTTCCATTCCCTAACTAGAGGGGGCAGTCTCTCTGGTGCAACTTGGGGTTAAGGGTCTTGCTCAGGGTCTTCTGTGTGGGAACTTTCAGAGGCATTACATTCTCAGACGTTTGGTTCCTTTTACCACTGCTGTGCACAATGTATGTATTTCCTTGGAAACAAATAGTGAGCAAGGTTTAATGGCAGGAACCTAGTGTGTAAAAGACTGCCTGTGAACTCGGTGATCACATAGTTGCAAGAGACTTAATCCACACTTAGCCCTCAGTTGCCTCAGGGGGACTGTCCCTGTAACTAAAGATTGCAAGTTGCTCTGGATAAGGGCATCAGCCAAATGCCCCATTTACCTTATGTAAGTTCTTTTTATGAACTTCAGGAGAATGCTGTAGAGCTGAAGAGGAAGAGTTTCAGGAAGCCCATGTACTCTACAGACACCCTCGCCACAGAGGACGAGGATGAAGGTAAACTTCCAGCTAATTTCTGTGCTTCATTCCTGCAGTAAAAGTGTATTGAATTCACTTGATTAAATAATGAATGACAATCACATGAATGACAATCACAAAAGCAGAATTATCACTAAATGTAATAATGTAAAGCTCAATATAACAATGACTATATAGTATTGATGTTCATTTTTTCATGTGGTAATGTTCACATTCAGTAGTTAGTATGCTCTTGCTGAATGGTGATTAATTGCAATTATTCATTCAGCAAGGCTTTTATCTGTCTCTCTGTGGCTATTTAAAAGAGACAGCCATTTCCAGATGATACATATCTGGAAAGTTTTTGATTTGTCAGAAATATAGGGTGTACTCACACTAGGCACGGGTCCGAGTACAATTGTCCCCCCTCCCCACTCCCCCTCTGGCTCGCACTCACATTAGATTTCTGCATTCGTGCCGGAGCACACTTACGTCATCATGGTGCAACGGCTAATTCAGCTAATATTGTGTGGTGCTGATGGCCTATAGCAAGACATTCAACTTCACCTGTTTAATCCAAACACTGTACCAGAAAATGAAAGGAATAAATGAAATATAAACATGCTATAAACAAAGTAGGTGGAAATGAATGGTATAATCTGGTAAAAATTGGAGGTGAGCCACAGTAAACCCACCAAATGACGTTCAAACCCGACCACACATGACTGACCCCAGTCTGAGTGGTTCATCTGTAGTTAAAATACCCTCAAATGAATCTCCTGACGGGATGCCTACTCTTAAACACGGTTCCTGTTTGACACTGTATGAGGGAATAGTGTCCTGTGCTGCATTTTCTGTTCTGTGTTCTGAGTTTGTTCTTGTTTTTTTCATCAATGGTGGCTTCCTCTGTGTGGAATTGTGGGATATCGGCAGCCTCTCGCATTACTGCCAGGCAGACTAAAGGTCTGGATTGAACGGCATGCCTCTCTGCATTTTCAGGGTGAATGCCACATAGCCTGGGGGGTTAAACCTTTCTGAAAGAAGAGATTTTTCATAGTCCAGATACCAAGATAACCACATAAATGGTCTCTGGGGAAAGTCTCTGCTTGTTCTCTGCATGGATCATTCAGCGAGTGATTATCCTGCATGTTGTGTTTACTAATTATAACCTAATAAATTTAATGGCACTGCTTGGAATCCTCTGAACCCAAAGTAAAGTAAATCTTTGTTAAAAGGCCCATATGCATGCTGTTTGTGTGGTTTATGTACCAAAACCAGTCAGAATTCATTTTTACATGAATGCTTTCCAACATCTCTTTAACTCCAAGAAAGACATGCATTTAAATATATAAATGCATTAGTGTAAATAAGGTGATTTTTTGTTTTGTTTTGTATGAAGTCATAATTCAAAGTGGGCTGATTTTGTCACTTATTTTCCATGGAAATGCAGTAGGGGGCGCTTTGACAAATGTTAAAAAAAAAAAACAAGTTTTGAAAGGAAATTCAGTTTTCATGATTTGGGCCTTTTGAAACAACTTCCAGTGTTCTTATCTAGGTATAGTTTAGTGTGCATGCCATTAAAACACAAAAACATCCTAACCAAGGATTGAAGATATTTTAAAGTTCTATCACATTTTCAGCACTGTTATAAGATTTCACTGCATTGCTTATATTACAGAGGGCTCCACGACCACAGATGAGGAGAGCCTGACGGCAGAGATGGACCAGAGGGCCACCATGCCTTGGGGTTCGTTCGGGACGTACCTGCGGGCGGCGGGTCTGCTGCTGCTTCCCCTCCTCATCCTGTCCCAGTTCACCAAGCACTCGCTCATGCTGGCTATCGACTACTGGCTGGCTCTCTGGACCTCTCAGGTCATCGCTGCTCGGACAGACAGCTTCGACAGCAACTGCACTGCTACTCAGGTAAGAAAGTGTGGTTAAAGTCCTTGGTAGGTTTCATTTTGCTTCCAGAACACAATAAATAAACAAAGCTTACTGTTATGGCATTAAACTGAATGATCATCACATACATGATAATTAGTGCTCATCACATTCTGAGCAAATATGTCTGTTTAGGGAGATGGAATGTGTCTTTTTGGTCTGTTTCTAACATGACACACTGTCTTTGTGTAATGAAATACTTGTCCCAGGCATTTTGGCCTCCTTTTGCACTCCCTAACTAGTGGAAAAAATTTTGCTAGACTTTAAACCAGAAAATAAAAATAAAAAAACACTCTGGAAAATGGAACAGATCTGATATTTAATTAAAAAGAAAAAAGATGTATTTATTAGAGACCCTTTAGTGATAATATTTTAATCTCACACTTCTCTCTACACCCCCGCCCCCCGCAGGACTGTGCGTTCAGTCACGCTCCGTACCTGCAGGTGTTCTGTGGGCTGTGTTGTTTGGGTATAGTGCTGTGTCTAGTCACATCGCTGGCGGTGGAGTGGACGGGTCTGCGAGTGTCTAAGGAGCTTCACTGCAGTCTCCTCCGGAGCATTGTCCTCGCTCCTATGAGGTGAGTTTAAGAGAAGATAAGATAAACCTTTATTAGTCACACTGCATTGTTATAGCAGAAAATGGAAAAAAGACCATTAAACAAACAATTAAAACTATACCACACAACAGAAAAGTATAAAAAGTACACTATACAAAAAAATAAAAAATGTAGATATGGACATGTGTGGGTATACAAGACAAAACCATACAAGAGCTGAATCCCTGAGCAGGAAAGGCCTGGTCAATCCTGGCTGATACTCTACTTTATAATTTCACAGGGTGTTTGAAACGACTCCTCTGGGGAATATACTCAACCGGTTCTCCGGCGACACCAACACCATCGATCAGGTATCAAAGAATTTCTTAGTTGCCATCTGTGTTTTGAAACAACAAATTAAAGCAAAGTATATGCCTTTATGTGCAAAAGATGTTCAAATGACATTTTTTGTTTTATTACTTTTTTTAATTCAACAAATGAACAGGAATTGTGTCGTAAATTGACTAGAAGTGTGGTCTCTGCATTATTTTCTGTGTTATGTTTATTTTCACTCAGCAAAAGTCAGTCCACGTCCTTTGATTAGGGTCTTCATGTACACGACTGTACATGCATTTGTTCAGTGTTCTGGACATGCTGATAGTCATAAAGAGAAAATATTATAATTTCCTTAGATCCTTAGAAATGAGAACATATTTGGTTACAATAATAACATGATGATATTGTTCTCCTCATATTTGACCTGAACGTCTGTGTTTGCAGCACATCCCGGTCACCATGGAGTGTCTAAGTCGCTCCACTCTGCTGTGTGTGTCTGCAGTGGGGGTCATTTCCTTCGTCACGCCGGTCTTCCTCATCGCCCTGCTCCCTTTGGCCATCGCCTACTACTTCATTCAGAAATACTTCAGAGTGGCATCCAGGTGGGCTCTTTAAACCAGCCAGGCAGAACTGAGGAGTTGAACAGAATTTAAATTCATACATAAACAATTAGTCAATCAGTCTGATATATACAGTAACCCTCCAGTTTATATGGACCAAGTGTCACATCTTCAGTCACTCTTAGTTTTATGTGGAAATCCCAACAGTAACGCGGAAACTACAAAGATTCTCCGCCTTTTTTTTTTGCCTTTTTGTGGTAATAAATATATATTTTTTGGATGTTTTCACACAAAGGGACCCGTTCACCTCGCCGTGGTGTCCCAATACTTTTGTCCCGCGACCTTCCAAGTTGCATATCTCAACGGGGAAAGCACTCAGACACTCCACAGTTCGGTAGATCTCTAGGAGACCTTTACAATGAGTCTTCATTTTTATTTCTAGTTGCATTTCTCGGCTGGGAATTTTAATTAAAAGAGGCAAATATGGGTTTACCTTTACATTTTCTTTAAGGGCAGTGTATTAAACTGAGTTAATAACGACAGTGTTGTAGCAGCATATTTGGGGGCATATTTAGGGTTTACACTATAAAAATATGTATTTTTAGGCATTTTTTAACCAGAACACAACACGGTTTTTCACTATAGGCCTACATGGGTGCTCTTACTATCAGTACCATATACATATGTACACACACACGCACACATGTACATTTTTTTTCTTTCCCACTAGATGGTAATAGTGTGCAGTGTGTGTGTTGTGTGTTTGTATGTGCAGGGATCTGCAGCAGTTAGAGGACAGCACTCAGATTCCCCTCCTGTCACACTACTCCCAGACTATAGAGGGTCTCACCACTATCAGAGCCTTCAGGTACAGTGCCGATCAACTTTCAGACTGAAAAGATGAAATAGAAACAAAACTGAATGATCCTGATTACTCTATGTCCAATAATCTTACATGACTGTCACTAAAGCTGTTTGATCCGTATTTGTTTACAGACACGAGCAAAGGTTTAAGAAGAAACTTCTGGAGTACACAGATGCCAACAACATCGCCTCCCTTTTCCTCTCAGCTGCCAACCGCTGGCTCGAAGTTCGCATGGTAAACAAAAAACATATCACACCTCTCATTCTAGCCTAATACTTCTGAAGATTCTTTTCGAGACTTTCATTGTATCACATTTGCCCCATACATACATACATGTCATTTATCACTTGCAAAGCTGGATACATATCATACCTAAAGTGGGGAAAATGTTCACTTCTTTTTGTTTTCGACATAAAAGTAACCCTTTAAACAGAAATTCGACTAACTTGTCACAATTTCTGCATAATTTCATGGTCATGGGCTGCACAGAAAGACAAAATAAAAATATTTTACAGATTATCAGACTCCAAAAGATCTTTTATTTTGAAATAATATGTGATACGGTATGTCAAATTTAGCCCAAAAGCTAGCAAAAATGAATAAAAAACAAGCGCACATTGTTTTCTGTTGCATCTATACCGGTCTGTGAAAATATTGTTTTACAGGAAACTGGTCCATGGTGCAAAAAAGGTTGGGGGCCGCTGAATTAGTGTTTGCTTGAAAAGCTTAATTCTAGAAAAACTTAATGCGTCATATGCCTAAATGTACTGAGAAAAAAAAGATACAACTAAGAGCTACATGCAAGCAAAAATCTGCAGGTCCCTGAAGTTTGGTAACTACAAGTGTACAGTATCAATACAGCAATAAATAAAAAAATACATTAAATTCTATATATAATATACCATTGCTATAGCTGTACAGATGTTGCAACCCATTACAGATACATACATCTGACCCTTGAAGTTACTCTAAAATGCATCAACATTCAACCTCAACAACTGACATTATCCAGAAAGTTTGAGATCAGTGTGATTCGCCAGTAATTATGTAGTATAGTGGCTTGAAATTCACCAGAACGTCCACTAGAGGGCACTTGTGTGGGGTTATCAAAAGTTCACTGTTTTTACCTTAACAGGACCAAAAATATCACTGTCTTTGTTTGATACTGCAGTATTAACAGATTAAATGCTGGATCTGCAGGAGTATATTGGAGCTTTTGTGGTGCTGATAGCAGCTGTAGCTTCCATCACCAGCGCTCTATACAGCGAGCTGTCTGCGGGATTAGTGGGCCTGGGCCTCACATATGCTCTCATGGTAAGCCCCTCTGCCGGGCCCGCATACACACATTACACAGATTGCTCTAGTGTATTTACTCTGTGAATTATAAAGGGTCTGATCCTTCTCTATTTAGTGATAATGGATGAACGGTTCCCACATCTGGTGTTTTTGCAGGTGTCCAACTATCTGAACTGGATGGTGCGGAACCTGGCGGATATGGAGGTGCAGCTGGGGTGTGTGAAGAGGGTCAGCAGTCTGTTGCAGACTGAGTCGGAGAACTACTATGGAGAAATAAGTAAATATGAGCTATCAGATACATGCATATACATATATAGGTTTACATATGCATATATATTTTCGATACACACATGTCTATATCTGTATTTTTTAGATGATTTGTTTAGTGTACTTTTTATACTGTATTGTTGTATTATAGTTTTTATTATATTGTAACGAACGGTGGAGGACGGCAACACACACAGGCAGAGAATTCCTTTTTGTGTTTTTATTTGCAACCCAAGATGCAGCACACAACACAGCCTCAGTTTCCACAGCCACAGGAGCAGCAGGCACGCTGCCCCCGTGCTGGTCTCGTTTTCTCTCTCTCTCTCTCTCTCTCCCTTTCTGTCTCCTACTCCAACCCCAACTCCTCTCTGAACTGGTTGCTAGGCACCGCCCCTCCCCTTATATACCGCACCCAAAAAGCCTGCGTGTTTCCATGGCGATTAGCCCAGGTGCAGCTCATCATCCCTCCCGCACATCACGCGCTGATCACGCCACCCCTGGCCCGAGCATGGACCCCCAGTGAACCCACAGTTAACCCTTCACAGGCCCAGATCGCCACAATATTATTTTTACTGTTGTACAGTCTTCTTTCTGCAGCAGCAATGCAAATTACCCACTTGTGGGACTAATAAAGGTTTATTTTACTTTATCTTATTTTATAGTGTAATTAGTTTCAACGTTCAGCTTCTTGTTTATCAAGGTTTTTTTTTTTTCTTTTTCTGAAGATCGTGTTTTGCCCAACTATTTTTTTTTTTACTTAAATGTGCTATTTTTTTAATGTGCTAATTCAGCATCCTATTAATTAAACTGTTTTTGGGGGGGGTGGGGTGATTAGCAGGTTTTGCTTTTTTTTTTTCCCTCTAAAATATAGTTAAAGCTTTTTAAAAAATCTACTAATGGTGTAATTAGTTTCAGCCGTTCAATGTTTTGTACATCAAAGTGCTTTTTTTTGTTTGTTTTATTAAAATATATAGTTAAAGTTTATTTGGCCCTGAAACACATGAAAAGTTTGAGTACTGATGATCTATTGTTAAAAGTTCATAATGAAGCTCTTTTTGGCAAAAAGAGGTTTAAAAAGATCTGAGTGCTGATATTACAGTAAGGTGATAAAGTGTGTGGCCTGTGATGTTATTCCCAAGGCCAATGTACCACTGTCACACATTTATTATAGGTTCTTCTGAATGAAAGAAAGTAAACACACTCATTTACACTACCGGTCAAAAGTTTTAGAACACCCCAATGTTTCAAGCTTTATTTAATCGAAATTCAAACAGTTCAGGTCC
>JBBPCW010171952.1:0-15992 GCA_037974425.1 Phenacogrammus interruptus
CTTTTAAGATTAGCTTTTCCTCCATACCCGCTATGTGTGTGTATGTGTGTGTTTGTGTTTAGACGGGGCAGACTGAACACTAGCCCGCTTCGATGCTTTGATTCTATAGTAGATTCTGGACACTCAGAGACTCCATATAGCTCCATACCCGCTTTATGTGTGCGTGTGTATGCATGTGTGTTTGTGTGTGTGTGTGTGTGTTTGTGTTCAGACGGGGCAGACCGAACACTAGTCCGCTTCGATTCTATTGGTCGCGCGAAAATGCGTCACGGCGAGTAGCGGTCAAAGTTGAACAAATTTCAACTTTCAGTTTGAAAGCACCTTTACATGGTTGCGTGGCCTGACTACTTTCCATTAAAGCAAACTGCCACATTGGTGTGTTAAGCAACAAACATTCTAATTCAAGTTAATGGAGATTTAAGATTACAGTTGATACACCATCATGTTTACACTCAGAGTTTTATATTTATACTTTTAAATATATGACAGTTGATCAATGACTAAATCCCACTGCATTTGCATCCACACAGCTGATGCACCAGCTGATGGACAGAGTGAGCAGCATGCAGGACACTCGAACACAAGCCACACAACGTATAAACACATACTTGCTGTTTGATGCTGTAAAATAAACCTTTACATTTGCTATTGAGCCACTCGACATGCATCAAAGGCTGTTGTTTAGGTTGCATTACAGAGTATTTATCTTCGCCCTTATTCACTCATCACTACTATGGTACAGTAATCATAGCAGCCAAAAGAAACATAATCTTCCTTTAATATGAGTGACATCAACCTAACCAGAAAGAATACAAGAACAATTTATGCAAAGTAACAGATTTTAGCATGGAATTCAAGCATAAACTCACATAGCCATTGGTAGAACTGTTAAAAAAACACCCCCAATGAAGGGTTAATGTCTTCTACAACCTTCAAAATCAATCTTGAAAGATCAAAAGAGGTTTATTTGGACCAGTGTTACCTTAGAGCTTCAAACCCCACAGGCATCCCATTGACATTTATGTCTAGCTCTAATGGTCATGGTTCATAACTGGTGTTGACCTTTGTGGACAGCGGATTTAAGGCCATTTTCTTGGTCGTTAAGGTGATCAGAACTTCCAAACCACACAGTGGATGGACTGTAGATCTCATTACATCATTTAAAGGTTACCCATGATATCCATTCACTTTTTAACTATTAGCACCAATTCATCTTCTTACATTTGTAAAGAGACAGTATCCAATATTCTGAATTTTTTTAGATATAATTTCTCCTCTGATGTCCACTTACTACATTTGTGTGGCTTTATTTGCCAAAATCAGCCACTGTTCTTTTTAACATGACCACGTCCAGTCTCTGCTTAATCCACAGAACTAAACCAACTGTTTTGGTCACTGTGCCTTTAAGACTGATATATGTAAATGAGCTTGGCACTGACTGGCTGCCCTGTGTTCACAAAACACTGAGGATGGAGGAATCCCTGATAACCATAACCGTGATAAAGCTGTGTAAGTAACTGACTGGTGAATGAGGGATATGTTTATTTATATTGCATTTAAATATGCAGATTAGAGGCACCTTAAAACATGAATAATACTGTGTTAAAGCATTTGGTCCCCTGAAAAAATACTGGTTTGACACAATCAGTTCATTAAATTAAATCAGGAGCTGCTGATGGACTTTCACCAATCCAAACGATGACTGGAGGAACCGAAGAGGGATCTGGAACCAAACCTGTGTTCTCTTCACCAACTCATATCTTGATACTTTCTATTTTTTTGTGTTAATTCTAATGTTAACTTTGCCAGCAAAAAGATGCTGAACAAATGGCTTTAAACACTTTGCATAGCTGTCTAAGACTGCATTATACTGTGTTTAGCATGAACCCAATTTATTGAGGGGGTACAGCTGAATCCATCAGAAGTAGCTTGAGGTCATTCATCTCCTCTACTCCCTCCAATCATTCTGTCCTAAGACAGGCTTTCAAAATCACCATCTGCTTATGTAATCCACACTGAAGAATGAAAGAAATTCTGGGGCTTTACCAACTATGTCTTTTGAACGTCTGACGGCGAACGTCTGGTTGCAGAGCTGCCGGAGCGAAGTGGTTTTGTAATTCCGTCCAAAGTTCGTGGAGTTCGGGGCCACGTTTCTTGGCCTTCTCTTGTTGAGAAATGAGGGCACTGCAAAAGGTCATTTTCTGATCTTTTCAGAGTTTTTTTTTAACAGATGTGTGGTGTTAACATTGGTCTATAGCTCATTGTTCTCATAGTGTTTAGACTGATAGAGTTACGTGCACATAAACAGCACTGATTACCATCTGTGCTCCTCTCATATCTGAAGAATAATGCCAAAACAGACATGGTATTGTATTCTAACCCATTTAAAGGTCATATCACACACAGAAAACACATGTTAGCTGAACAGTGGGTGTGAGCTATAAATTGCATTGATAATAAATGTCACAGCTGTGGAATCTGCTTATCTCAGTATGGGTAGCATCTTTATCATCATCATCATCATCATCACCTCCAGTGGAGGTGACTGATTTCTAAAATAAGAAAAGAAGCAGCAGAGACAAGAAATATCAAATGGAAAGTCTACTAATTGCAGATATTGTTACAATATATGATTAGAATATATTATGAAAGCCATGACAGACCTAAATCATCAACTGAACTCCTCAAATTGGGTGGAGTTTTTCAGTGATCTTCAGTAGACTCACTTCTGTGGTTTCTGGCACTGTATGACTTACTGCTACCTCAAAACATAAAGTGTTGAAATTCAGTAATTCAATATTACTGCTAGAAGGAGTTGTGTCTGGGAGGGGGGGGCACATTAGTCTATGTCTTGGCGGGGCGTGTCGGATGTGTTAATCCTTTTGGGAAGCGGTGGGGGCTTGGATTGGTGCGCGCTTTTGTCTGAGAAACAAAGATGGGGGGTGGGGGCTACTTCCAGTCAAATGCAATCTTGATGATTTAGCATACCAAGACATTCTGGACAACGCCATGATTTGTGGACACAGTTTGGGTAAGACCCTTTTCTATCCCAGCATGACTGTAGCCCTGTGCACAAAGCAAACTCCATAAAGAGTTTGTTGCATGAGTTCAGTGTGGAAGAACTTGACTGGCCCAAACAGAGCCTTGACCTCAAATCCCATCCAACACCTTTGGGATGAACTGGAATGGAGATTGCAAGTCAGGTCTTCTAATCCAATGTCAGTGCCTGATCCTCTACAGAAAGAACGAACACAAATTCCCACAGAATCTCCAAAATCTTGTGGAAGGCCTTCCGAGAAGAATGGAAGATGCTAGCTTTTTAGCTATTCTGCCATTTTTGAGTTTGGGTTTAATGTTCTCGACACCCTAAAACAAGCATTTTTGCGGAAAAGTGCTTGACATTACTACAATATGCAAATCCAAATATGTGGTATGACACTGGGCAGTGAGTTTACACAATGGGAAACAAAAGTGGGATTTTGAAACTGAACTATGCATAGTTTCTCTTGGTGGGGCACCTACAGCACCCTCCCCCCAACAGTGCGTGAAGAAACTGAGGGAGAAAAGATATTACAAGACACTAGCCCAAAACATACAATACTGACCAAATGTCTTGAGCCTCAGATTTTGCTTCCAATGACTTTCTTGTATTTTTATTGTAGTCTTGAGGAACTATTCTCCAGGCTTCCTGAAGGAAGACTCTCATTTACAGTCCAGTCTCTGAACCTGACCAGTTTCAGAGGGATCTTTTTTGTTTGACCTACGTATGAATCATTCAAACATAAGAAAACACATCTAATTTAAGTCCTGAACCAGTGAACAAACAGGTTCTGATGATTCCGGTGATCAGGCGGTGATCAGAATACTGGTGGTGCTGAATGCTGAGTGGTTGTAATTCCTTTATCTAGGCTCCTTGCATCTTTAGGAACTTGGCAGCCTGTCGCGGTTAAACATTTGTTCACATTTGTTTCATTTAATCTACTCAGTATGACAAAGATACGGCAGTTTGACAGATAGAAAATAGTATTTTTGCATCAAACCTGCTGTCCTAATCATTTTTTTATATTAAATGTTCATATAATGTAAACAACACCTGCTGTGGTCGACAAAATAGGCTTGTTTACCTTTGAGCCTAGAAGACAGTTTGACAGACAGTAAACAACATTTTGCACCATCAACAAGCTGATTCAAAGTGAAATAAAAAGAAGTGAAGGGTGGTTCAAGACATTTGGACAATACTGTACATCACTACTAAGCCACTACTTGAGTTTATGGTCTGGAAAAGGCCTTCTGAACTAGTAGGAAAAAGAAACTATGAGGGGAAAGACTGTGGAGGTTATGATTTCAGCCTGACTGAGATGGTGCCACATTTTATGTAATTTTTCCAATAGATTAAAGAAGCAAATGTCAGACATTAAGCACATCTTTGGCTGGACAACCACATTTGGGGTAAAGGGTGTAATTGCGCAAATGAGATTTTCTGCCACACTATCGCTTTAGGAAATATGTGTTACTTAAGAGGTTTGCAGTAGCACGGAATGTTACGTCTGGACAGAAAGAAAAAAACAGAGAATTCCTATCTGTGGACAAGGCAAAGCTCCAGATTACTGCATCGTTACACTGCCTAGAGCAGCATGTCACGCAACCAGAAGGAAATCTGTGTTATATGACCTATGAGTGAAATATAGTACTATGCAAAAGTCTTAGGCACCTATGCATATTGTTTGAAGGCTTTTATATCAGCAATACCAGGAAAATCACAAGTGAACATTAGAATAAATGTAAACAAACAAGAAAACAGCAAAACGTATCAAGATTTATTTATTTTCTAAAATGTCATTGGTATTTAGAAGAACACAGATTTGGTTCCACAGCTCTGCTCTGTGCCTCCAGTCACTGAGTGGAATTATATAATTCCATAACACTCCTAATTTAATCTAATGATGTAAAAAGAACCAACCCATATATTGGATGGAGCTACAATTAATCCTGGACTTCCATGAGGACATAAAGAGGTCTGGAAATGGTTATGAGAACTGTTTTAACAGTAACAACATTATTGCCCAGTAGTAAACAGTATCACATTTTTAAGAGTATATGCTTATTGCTGCGTTCCCTTTAAATACATGTTTCGAAACCAGCTTTCATAAGAAAGTCCATAAATTATGGGAATGTTTCTGGGAATCCTTTCAACACCTGGTTTGGGCTCATAAAGAATCCAGAACATGCACGAAATGTCTGAGCCTTATCTCTTCTAAAACTCTCAGGCCAGAGCAATCAGAGCCCAGTCCGGTTCCCGAGCATCTAAAGGGCCTTCTGGGCAAATCCCACAGTGCCACAGCAGCTATGCTCTCTCACACACACACACATACACGCACAGACTGACAGACACACGCACACACACCTATCTGCAGACCTGCTATCTAGAAAATGTGGATCATCCCTTCAGCTGTTGGTAATCCTTCTTACTTTGGGCCCCCTGCGCTTCTTAGGCACTACATAAGTGATGTTGATACGACAACTAAATCAAGTTCGTCACTGAAGATACGCAGAGAATTGTTCGAGGAATTCTGAGCATGTGCAGCACTGGGCAAAAGTCAAAAAGTATCTGGGCAGTAAGTGAAAACACTATATAAAACTTTTCAACTCTGTGTGTGTGTGTGTGTGTGTGTGTGTGTGTGCAGTACTGTGGAAAAGACTTAGCCACCTTTAAAGAGTAATTTATACCAGCAGTGGCTTCTTTCTGCCAGCAAAAACACAACTGAATATTAGAAAAAATGCAAACAAACAAGTAAGCAGTAAAAAGTATAAAGATTTCTTTTTTCTAAAAAAGTCAATATTTTGTGAGCTGGTTAGAAGAACACGGGTTTGGATCTAGGTTTCTGTTCAGGGTCTCAAGTCATTGGATGAATGAATACAATTCCATAATCAACACCTAATTTATTCTACTGCAGTAAAAAGAGCCAAACCAGGGATTTGATGGAACTGCAAGTAAAACTGGGCTTCCCTGAGGAAAGAGGCCTGGAAATGGTTAAGCAAACCACACATAAAACAACCATTTACTGTATCAGTGTTGTTTGTATTTATTGTAATGTAAGTGTTTTAACACTAAATTAACACTACTGCCCAGTAGTAAACAGCTTTTAAGCATCATTTTCTCAGGTGCCTAAGAATTTTGCACAGTACTGTGAATAGATACCACCATATGCGGGTGCTCTTGGAATGTAACCATATGCGGGTGCCCTTTTTGTGTGTTGGGAGAATGATACTGAGAAGAGACTGAGTGTGTTGGGAGAAGGATGCAGATGCTGAGGAAGGAGCAGCATGGAAGAAGAGAAGAGAAAGATCTAGTAGGAGGTTTATGGATGTGGTGAGGGAGGACATGCAGGTAGTTAAAGAGAAAGATGCAGAGGATAAAAGGAAATGAAGATGGCTGATCCACTGTGGACCCCTAATCAAGAGTAGTTGAAAGATACACATCTATTTTTTATATGTTATATTAATTAATAGATATGTGTACATATTTTAGAGTATCAATTAATAAAATACATTTACAGACAAAGAAAGACAGCACATGAAAAATCAATGGGGCTTACAAATAAAATAAAGTACAGAAAATAGCATTTTCCTAATGTTTTCAAAAACAGGAGCACTGCTTTATAATAAACATTTTAGTGTGTCCGTTTTAACGAGGGGCGTGCTTTCCTCCAAACGTTCCTTCCTAGAAAAGACAGATCTCGTTGGCTGTGTGTTAATTCAGTTAGAAAATTACACATGAACACGTTTAGACGTGGTTAAGACTCATGAACAGGTTTAGACTCGCATTTGACACATTAAGAGATTTAAACCTGGTTTATGCCCGGTTTACTCTTTAAACCTGCTGATCTTCGCTTTAATGTTTTCCCTGCACCACGCGCTCGTGACGTCACGCTCGCGCTGCTCGGTGTGGGACATCCGGCGCTGCTCCCGGAAGCTGTGTAAGCGGGACTGGAGAGGCTGCTAGCTGGTGGAACTGTACTGGGAGACAAAAACACGCGTTTATGGGCTTAATTTATAAACGTCGGAACCGACAGCCGCTGATAACGACTTAACATGATTAGAAGATCGTCCCGGGACGAGCAGTTTGATTAGTGTAGCTTTAAACACAGGGAAAGCTGGACAGCTAATGCTAACGGCTAGCAGTACCTCATTCGTCTGCTTGCTTGACTGTTTGTTCATTTTTTTGTTTGCGTGCTGGCTGGTTTGCAGCTGTATCTGCTCCAGCTGTGTTGCCAAACCTTCAGGGAAAGCTACCTTTAAAAACAAACGCTGTCGTTTATCTGTGGCCGGTATTTATCTGCCCAGCCTCGTTAAAAGGCTCTCCTCCTTTATTTGCTTTCTGTTTGTAACTAGTAAATAGCTGCCCAGCCCCTATTTAAATGCTCTTGTTTCTTTGATTATTTTTGTGTTTGTGTCCGGTACCCAGCTTTCCAGCCCTTCCTTAGCGTTTTCTCCCCGTTTGTTTGTGTCTGTTACCTAGCCCCCCATTAGAAGGCTCTCGTTGTTTATTTGTTTGTGTTTGTGGCTGGTACCCAGCTGTCCAGACCCCCGGTATCACCGTAACCCCCGGTATCACCGTAACCCCCCCTCCCCCTGTTCGGTCTGGTCCAGGCACTCCCCCGATGCCCGAGCGCGGCCCCAGGATGAACGGCTTCTCCCTGGGCGAGCTGTGCTGGCTTTTCTGCTGCCCGCCGTGTCCGAGCCGCATCGCGGCCAAGCTCGCCTTCCTGCCCCCCGAGCCCACCTACCAGGTTCGCACGGCCACGGACGGCTCGTGCAGCCTGCACCTGACCGAACGCGCGGACTGGCAGTACACGCAGCGCGAGCTGGACGCCGTGGAGGTATTCAGCACGCGCACGAGCCGCGGGAACCGCGTGGGCTGCATGTTCGTGCGCTGTGCGCCGGGCAGTCGGTACACCGTGCTCTTCTCCCACGGGAACGCTGTGGACCTCGGACAGATGTGTAGCTTCTACATCGGTCTGGGCTCGCGCATCAACTGCAATGTCTTCTCCTACGATTACTCCGGCTACGGAGTGAGTACCGGCAAACCCAGCGAGAAGAACCTGTACGCAGACATCGAGGCGGCCTGGCAGGTCCTGAGGACCAAGTGAGTGGGGCTTTCTGTACTCAAAGGGGGGTGGAGATGTGCGGGGGTGGAGGTTCTACAAAGGGGTGGAGTTTTGTGGGTAACTAGGAGAGCAGGTGAAGTTTTTGTGGGGAGTTTTGGGGTCACTGAAAGGGGGTTGTAGTGAGGAACAGAGGGTTCCAAGATGTCACTGCTACATCCAGCACGTCTATGACTTGGGCTGCACCCCAATAATATAGAACGACATTGCCTTTCTGCCCTCATTCCTCCTGGTCTGGAGCCCACAGCCTCCTAAATAGATGAGGTCTGTCCAGCACGCTGGGTCACCAGACCAGTCCGAATCAGGTGAACTGGACTGGAAAGGAAGTTTTATTTGATTAATTGGACAAAGCTAGAGACCCCAATGCCAGCAGCACTGGTTTTGTTGGCGTAGAAGATGAGGGAAAACTTCAGGCTTCTGACTGGGCAGCGTGACTTTACATTAGGGTTGTACTCCCATCTGTTTCACCTGCTCTTGATCGCTTGTTTTGTGTTTTCGTGTGGAGGGTTTTTTTTTTTTTATAAATGGGGCTCATATTGAAGAGATTTTCTTTCTGGCCAGGCCTCAGATGCATAACTGGAAATTAGACGCTGAAAAGCTGTCCGGACGGGCAAGCTATTAAGCAGTTTTTTAGTATGTCAGCATGAACACAAGGACTGCTTTCCTCTAAACGTTCGCTCCTTGTAGAAGATTTAGCAGACTGTGCACAGAAGTCATAAAATATTCATAAAACAAGATGCCTCAACCTTTCTGGTCAGCTAATTGCACTAAATGTCTCACTGTGGGGTATCAGAAAAATCACTGCATGCCTTAAATGTGACTAATATTCATTCCTGTTGTGTCACAGTTAGGGAGGTTAATATGGCAGCAGTATCATCTCATAATATGCAGTATGTCTCAATGCTTGTTTATTCTGATGCCTTATAAGTTTCTGTGGACAGAAAACTGATTCCAAAGTACAGTTCAATCCAGCAAAATTTGGGTATTGTTTAATTTTTAACAGTTCTGATGCCGCTTAACAGTGAACATCCTCATGTACACAGTTATAATCACATAATTGTAAAATGTAAAAAATGACAATTTCCAAAAATGTATATGATTCGATACAGCCCAAACTCGCTTTTCAGTACAGCACAAATAAGGAGTTTTCAAAGTTAGAGGCTTATTTATCATGATTTAAACAAAACATTTAATTACAAAGCAGACCTTCTGCTGTGTGAGTTCAGCTACTCCCATTGCTCACACAGATTCTATCATCTCCATAGAAAAACACTGACCAACAGAATGGGGCCGGCTGCCATAAAACCCGATAGAGTGTATTCTTTGGTGAGATGAAGCCAAAAGATCATACTCCTGGTATGGTGTTTGTGACCCACAACTAATTGTCTGAAATCAGTACCTAACTTCAATAAAGCTTTCATGGCTGCAATCAGTTCCTCTCTGTTGTATTCCAGCATCTTCCCAGAAGACCGACTTTAATATATTGCATTTCAGAAGAATCGCTGGAGGAGCAGGTGTCCACACACGTTTGGACAGATGGTGTATTTATGTTGGGAATAAAAGCTTAAACCTTTTGAATCACATTGGAATAAGTCGGTACAGACGCTCATCTGTTTTTAAAGAATTACAATATCGACACCTGACACCTTTTCAGAATCGTTTATCTTTTTCTGAACTTAGGTTTGCTAAAGGTTTTCTTCTTGCCTACACAGTAAAAGCCTTGCCTAGATATGGAGGCTTTAAGACTGGCAGAGTTTGGCCTGTACTTGGAGCTCCAACTTGTTGAATTCCTTTTACCTGTAATGCCTTCTACAGCCTAAACTTGTGTACAATTATGTATGTAGATGTACGATGGTGCGCTAACAGATGCCTTGCATTTTGGAAATCATGTTTTTAATGTCTTTGGTGTAAAATCTAAAGAAATACTGGTGTTCCTTCATTTCTCCTCCATACTGTTTAGGTTTAGCTCTGGTTCTAAAATGAAGTGTTATGGAATGATTGTTTACATTTTTGGTATATGTACATTTAAGGCCTCGTCCACACGGACGTTCGAAATGAATGCGCTCTGAACGCCATAGGCGTTTTTGTGGCTTTTGGTAGCAACGCTTGGTCGACGTCAGCAAGGCGTTCGACTGGCGTTAGTCTGACACCGTTTAACGCCAGCCTAACGCCCGATCTGTAGTTTCGTGTATTTACCTGTGGGGGCAGTAGTTACTCTGTCCAGAGTGTTACACGTGTGTCATCCTGGTTTATAGTTCTGCATTGAAAACATGGATCCCTATTCTTTCTTAAAACTCACCGTTTACATTCCTGTTTTAAAGATCCTCCCGATACGGCGCCGTAGGCAGGAGAGGAACAAAACGTTTTTTGCAGTTGCTGTACAGAATCATGGGACATATTTGGTCCTCCAGAACATCCACCAAACGCCATGTAAACGCCATAGCGACGTTTTCCTCACGTTCGTCGGGATTTTAACGCCAAGAAAACGTTGCATGCAGCGTTTATTTGACGCTACCTGAACGCGCAGCCAGCTGAGCGCCGGGGCTGAACGCCCGTGTGGGCACTCTGATTTGCTGCAATGAGCAGAAAAACGGGCGGCGTTCAATAGGCGCTCACCTGGCGTCACAAACGCCATAAAAACGCCTGGTTCAGATGTCCGTGTGAACGAGGCCTAAGGGCATAGTGCAGAACACTTATAGTTGAACAATGTGTCATTGCATTGCTGCGTATCCTCCTGACTGTATTTAGGTTTTAGAGGACAGTACTCCTAGCTGAAAGCATTTCCTGAGGGGCTTCTGCTTCTAACAGTAACCTTGGTGGGAAAGCTTTCGAGAATTGATGTGATTCTGCGTAGACCAAATAAAGCCCCCCACCCCCCATCCCCACAAACACTTGAGTGCCTCAGTTCTTTCTCCTTTTTAGTCCATTTGACCCAAATGTACACCTCTAATGTATTATCATGTTGGAATTTCAATGGATTTCAATTTGGTGCTCCTGCATCCCCCAGGTGTCCCATACTTTTTCTGAAAGCCACTTGAATGCCTACAGTCCACCTTTTATTTACCCCTCTGTTTGTCTCTCTTAGCATCGGAACTTGCAGCATTTAAAAATCCTTTGCTGTGGCTGTGAACTCTCAAAGCAGCTAACTTGAGAATGAGCAGCATGTATTAGGTTTTATTAATTTATATGTGTTGGAGGCAGGCTGACCTTTACCTTTACAGTGTATTTGTCTGTAATTGTCTTTTAGCAAGACGTTTCAGGACCTATGTTCTGCAGCTATGCACGTATTTGCCTTGTTTTGCTGTCTGAGCAGCCACGGGAATGCAGTGAGATGTTCAGGTCATTTTGTTACTCTTTTCTATTTCTTTTTAAACCGCTGTCCCTTTTTTTTTTTTTCTCGCTTCGCTCTTAAACGTTAAATAAGCAGTGACATATCGACCTTAGAGCCGGTAGAAACGCGGGCCCAGCTTGTTAATGACGCGTGGAAATTAAAATCATTTCACTCCCTTTGAAGCCTGTCGAGAAGAGTTCCTACAAAATTGATTTTGCTTGAGAATCTGAGAGCATTTAGAATTGATTGGCATCTCCAGGAGTTGTTTATTGAATTGCGCAACTCCAAGGTGATCGGTTTTTCTAAGCCTGCTCCCAGGTGCTGCTTGGGCTCGGGATATGCTGGATTTGAGGCCCGATCCCACATCCTTCGGTGAGGGATTTCAGTGTTTATCCTCGGCTGCTATTCTTTGAACGCTTCGGCGGTTATGGACCTGTTTATTGGCCCGTGTGTATCCATCCCTGCCAGTTAATCTCGCTCCGCAGCGCTTGCCTCTCTTATCCTTGTGCGGTCTGTGAGAGGACGGAATGAGCCACGTTTAATCAGCGAGAGTTCGCAGGTACGATTCGCTGGATGAGCTTGAGCCTGTGACTTACACGCTTCACAGCTCCGATGCCCTGTTTCCCATATGGGCTTAACTTGGTGTTTTAGTGCATGCGGAAGACGTGCGGTGCTGTCAGAGGCAGGTAATGTGTAGAAAATCCTAATAAACTTTCCAGGAGCCAGTGATGATTTGAGTTACGGTTTTCACCCAACACAAATGGAAGGTTCCTGTGAAGAGGCCATATTAAACTGCGTCTGTGTGTGTGTGTTGAGAGAGAAAGAAATAAGGGTTGCACAGTATATCATCAGTTAATCATTATCATAGTATTGGTCTCTGTAATACTGTTATGATAGATGGCCTCAATAGGTGAATGAGCCTCTACCCAATCAGTGTGTTTGACAGGGTGACCAATCACAGCTCAAGCTGAGTTTTAACGGGTGTTGAATTAAGGTGTTCATGTAACCTTACATGACCATTTACCCGAGGAAATGTGTAATAAATCAACAAATCATTTTAATATATGGACAGTTTGGATGGTGGTGGGTACATTTGGAAACATACTCACTTTTATTGTTTGAACTTTTGGGTTTAGTTTAGTTTAGCTGGCTGGACTGAAGGTAGCAGAAGAAAACGGTGGGTCATCGTCTGCTCCAGTGAGGTGTAACCTAATTTATAGACATGATTACAGGCTGGCCTTCAAGTCCAGCCTGATACAACAGTCACAGCAAACATAATATCTCTGTCTACTCTTTCCCTCCCCTCCACCCATCGCTCTCTATTTCACTGTCACACCTACACATCGATTTCCTGATGTCTCTCTTGTTCTCTGTCTGCTGTGCTTTCCTGATCCTTTTATCCTTTTATCTTCTTTCGGATTAGATTAGATTAGATCGACTTTATTGTCCACAAGTGGACATGTTTCTTTTTTTCTTTTTTTTTCTTTCTTTCCACTAGTCAAAATCCACTGTTTTTTTCCAAACTGTATAAACAGTTTGTGGAGAATGGATCGCTAGAAATGGACCAATACAGGATTACCTGAAATGCATGTTAACATTTAGTTCTGTGAAAAGCATTTAATTTATATTATAAACTAAATTAATATGATCATTTTAGTAAATGTTTAGTAAAATGTTGTCCAACTCCAGCTCAGCCTTCTGTAAAAAAGGTTTTTGATAATTCAGCTCAGGTAGACATGACACACCTGGTGTTGAACATCACTTAAATCGGACCTTTACCTGTAATGTAAAGTAGGCTAAAAGGTCTCAATAAAAAGCAAGGGGTCAGAAGAAATTCTGGAACGCATGATAAAGGAAATGATTGAATTATATCAGTTTGGAGTAATAGAGGCAAATCAACACAATGAGGGCTGTTCTCTCCTAAAGGTTTAAAACACTGTAAAACCTTTGGCCTACCAAAATTCCTCCAAGAGCATAGTGAAAACACATCTGGGAAGTCACAAAAGAACCCAGATGAACATCGGCGCTCATGATCCCATGACTTGAGAGAGACTGAACAATAGTGGGAACTGTTTTAGAATCCCAGTGCAAAAATGGGAACAGTTGAGGAGTCACAGAGCAAAATTAGGAATCTTTGGTGAGTGGTGGGGTAAAACAGCCAACGCTAGGGAGTTGCAGGGCAAAACCGTTGGCAAATTGTGGGGCAAAAGTGGTAGCTGCTGGAGAATCGCGGTGCAAAAATGGTAACTATGGGAGAGCTGAGGCCAAAACCACTGCTAACCAAGAGGAATATAATGGCTCATTTCATGGCAAACACACCATGTTAACCTCTATTAGTGAAAGTGAAAGTGATCATTCGGTCATACGTGAACACACCACTGCACACGGTGTGAACAGCACAAAATTCCCCCTCTGCATTTAACCCATTCACCAAGTGAAGCAGGGGGCAGCCATGAACACAGCGCCCGGGGAGCAGTATGTGGGACGGTACCTTGCTCATGGTACCTCAGCGGTGCCTAGTGGTCTTGGAAATCGAACCTGGACTTTCTGATCGCAGGGCGAATGCCCTAACCACTAGGCTACCAACTGCCCTGATGGAATATTTTAGAGCATTGCTCTGTGATCTGAAGAGTTGAAAGTGGAACAGGGATCCTGCTACATCCAATATAAATATTCCATCACATTCCACTATTAGACCACCATACCAACAGTCAAACCAGTTTTGTTGTGATGGTGTGGGCATGCTTTACTGTTCCACAGCATAGGCGGCTTTCCCTAATTGACAGAACCAGGACTTCTGCTTCCTCTTGGAAGTCATCAGTGATCTGAAACTCAAGGACAATTGGGTTGTGCAGTAAAGCACAGGAGCAGGTCCACCCCTGAAAGTCTCAAATAAAGCTAAACTAACGTTTTGGAGTGGCATACTCCTGAGTCCCAGTGAGATGCTGTGGCAGGCCCTTAAACAGGCTCTTTGTTCTTGAAAGCCCTCTAATGAGACTGAATTAAAGTAATTCTGCTTTTGGATGCAGAGGTTGCTGCTCAAGGTGGCACCACCTAGTTGCTATTTCACAGGGCTGTAGGTATTTCAGATGGAATTTTCTTCTCCCATTTGCATTTTGTCTGAGGACCTGAAAACAAATGTGATGTGATGAATATACAAATCAGTGAAACCGAGGACACTCTTCAGAGCACAAAGTTTAAGTTGTTATTTCTCCTATAAAAGCATCATTTCAAGAGATATGTGTTCTCTTATGGAAGTGACTCTGTACGGAATAGCCTCAAAAAATACATTTGCTTTTCCCTTTCCCCTCCCCCTCCTCCTCCTCCTCCTCCTTGCCTTGGCCGTGTCTCTGATCACAGCAATTCTGTGCCGTAGGCAGCGCAGGTGTCTCCTCTGTGCGGTGATTAGTGCTCACAGCGCTGCTGGACTAGGAGAGATTGGGCTAATCTTAGTGCAGGTCAGCTCTCATTAGATTTCCAAAGGCCACACTGGACTTCCAGCCTGACTCGAGACATCTGTGTCCCAACCTGAGTGGCAAAGGGAGAATCTATGCGTATTCTGGGTTCACAAATGAATAACCTGCCTACAAATAGCACAGTGGACAGTTTTTGGATGAAATGACCAGATGACCCAAGCAGAGCAGGCAACTCAACAATGGCCTATCAAGTTGTGAAAAATGAGGAATATTTAAACAAATAATCAGATCAAATGTCCTTAACCCACCTTAGAGCACTGTCTTGAGCCACCTCATGGCTCTTCATATTGTGCTTGAATCAGTGAAGAAAGGATGCAGATGATTCCAGAGGTTCAGGCGGTGATCAGTTTACTGGTTGTGCTGAATGCTGAGTGGTTGGAACTTTAAGAATCTTCAGGCACTTTGCAGTTTGTCATAGTAAAGCATTTGTTCCCATTTCTTTCATTTAAATCGCTCAGTATGCCAAAGTTTTAACAGGAATAAAACAGTATTTTTGCACCAACTAGTTGTGAAGGGTGGCTCAGGGCTTGCTGAAAGCTCCTCCCATCGAAGCTCTGCTCCTGCTTGCCCTGCCTTGTCTTGATTTGTTTCAGTTTTTTACAAGATGAGGCAACAACAGCATCGCTTCACGTTTTGTAATCTGCCCAGATTGACATGACCTGCACTGCGAAGTGCAATAAAGATGAATGTACAGCAGGTTTAAGAGCTTGTCTCACTGTTGTAAATCAAAGTCTCTTAAACCTTTACACATGAAGGAGCTCTTTAAAGAGGCATGTGAGGTCGGAGGTTGTCCCCCTAAATCTTGCATGCTTGACATGGGCATGTGATGAACTTCCCAAGGTTTTACTACTCTGTGGTGAACCCATTTTTCTACGATTTACTATATTTGAAACCTGTTTAGCTGAACAGTACAATGTGTAGAAATAGTATTAATACAGTTAATAGTGATTTTATGTACACTACCGGTCAAAAGTTTTAGAACACCCCAATGTTTCAAGCTTCATTTAATTGAATTTCAAA
>JBBPCW010172882.1:0-15983 GCA_037974425.1 Phenacogrammus interruptus
AAAGAAAGAAAGAAAGAAAGAAAACATTAATTCCACGTATCAACTTTATAACTGTTATCAATTATATTGGTAAAATGATAATCAGCTCCAGCCCACGCCCGTCCTGGGTGCACCTGCCTGGCTCTGTGATATTTTACAGACAAAGCGTAATTATTGCTAATTGTTTTCAGATTACCGTTATTATGTTTCTAAAATGGGTGTAGATTTGACAGGGCAGGAGCAGATAAACTAATATCGATTTTTTTTTTTTTGCACTGAACCAGCAGTTGGCGCTGTTGCCGGTGGGACGGGTCCGTTGGGCGCATGCGCGGTGGCATTCTGGTTGCTGTTGTACAGAGTTCAGAGCGTCGGCGTGTGTGACGAAGTGTCTGTGAGATTCTGACTCTGTCTCGGTTTTTGTCTCTGTCGTGGACTGTGTTCCCGCAGGGCCGAATGGGGAAGCGCTATTATTGTGATTACTGTGACCGCAGCTTTCAGGATACCCTACACAACCGGAAGAAACACCTGACCGGGCTCCAGCACCAGAGATCCAAAAAGGCCTGGCTGGACCACTTCAGAGGTACTGCACCTCACTCTGTCTCACCTTACTATTCTACACTGTACACTGCATGAACAAAAGTATTGGGACACGTGTAATGATTGTCCCCACCAGTTTCACGCACACTGACGCACACACCTCACTTTATACTGTTTATCCATCTGACATACTCTACCGTCCGGTAGCTCCTCTTGCCTTCTAGCTTTCTGTGCTGCTAAACTGTCTGCAATAAGAATATGCTTGCACTGCAAACTCATATGCTCATGTGCTGTAGTAGTAGATGTCTATATTGTGCAGTATTGTAATTATGGAAATGTTTCATCCTCTTCACACTGTGGTGATGTGATACGATTCACACCCCCCACTCACACGGCCACGAAGCTTTCTACACACTGAGCTAATCTGAAGGCCACAGTCTGGAGGTCTTGAGATATTGACTCTGCAGACATTTGGTGATTTCTGCACCCTGTGAGCCTGCTAGTCTATGTTTGCCGTTCAGGCTGAAGTGTTTCTGGTAAGACTTTCATGTCTCTTTCTTTCTAGATGCTGCCGCAATTTTACAAGCAGAACGGTCAAAGGAGCCGTGCCGGAAGTTCCTGCAGACAGGTGAGTCTTTCTCGCTCACAAACAAACAAACGTTCAGCCGGTCAAATAAAACGACTTTACTTGATTTTACCTGGTCTGGGTTCACATGCCAGTCATGTGAGTTCCTCTGGAGAGGCCATGGGCTGCAGAACCGGCTTAATATTACAAAAGGCCACTCATATGAATTAGTATACGTGCTGGGTGGTTCATACCCAAACCTGACTTTACGGTTACGGTATGAATTTTGTTTTTTTTTTTTTACCGCAGTACCGGTTTAGACAGCCTAAACAACGTTCAGAAAGTGGCGCAGTGAGAAACTGTTAAAGGGGAAACAAGCGTGTTTAGCCTTTAGCGGTTAGCTTTAGATTTACCCTGACCGAGTGGATACGTTCGCAAAAATATTTTAGACAAGTAATAATAACTTTATTTATAGAGCAGGGTTCAGAGAACTTCACGTGGACTCCATTCCAATGTAGAACACACTAAACCATACAAAGTTAAAACAGAATGTAAACTTTCATAACAGTTCCTGGTTCAGCTCCTGCCAAGCTCATTCTTCTCCCCTGGTATCATTTAAAAAAAATACCGTGATAAATATGTTTGGTCACATCGCTCAGCTCTAATATTAATACAGTAAATAGTAAGTTCATGTATAACAGATTGCTTGCTTATATAAAACTGATTGTGTTTGTTTAATTGTACAGATTTTGTAATCTGTTCCATGGTGGCATAATCAGTTCCTAATAAAAATGGATTATTTGGTGTAATTTGAATTTTATCACATTTATATATTTTAACTGTTACAAGATTGGAGATGTAATAGAATACATTTAAAGAATCATATTCATATTTCTCTGTCTTTCTGTCTCTCTGTGTCTCTCTCTCTGTCTCTCTTAGGCCAGTGTATATATGGCCCAAATTGCCGTTTCTCACATTTCTCTGAAAAGGACATGGTTGCTTTGGAGCAGCAGATTGAAGGTATTCATTAGACTTTGTTTTAAAACTTTTCACTCTTTTCACTTGACCTTCTTGAAATTGATATTGCAGCAGCTAATAAGCATACAGCTTTATAACTGGGCTCAGGAGGACTGTGTCTCCAGGGGGATGGGCTGCATGATATAGGGGTTTTTTTGTGGTAAATTTCATGGCAGTATGTGTGTCTATGGTGTTCAGAGGTATTTTCAAAATAAACAATCAAGCAAATGTCCCGGTAGCACTTCCTTCTGTTTCTCACCAAAAACAGAAACTGACAGTTTATCTCTGACAACCTGACTGTGAAGCAGGAGTAAACAAATCACGGCACTTGAAGTCTGGATAATATAGAGACTAATGTGGTCGAGTTTCCTGGTTCTAAAGAGAAGCTGCTTTGTTCTGGACTAACTGAAACTTGTTGGTGCTGGTGGGGTGTTATATAAACCAGTCTGGAGGGATAACCTAGCAGTCTTAGCAATATTTTGTAGATGAAGGAAAGTTAGTGACACTACCTGAGACCTGACAGGGTTTGGACCTAGAAGAAGGACCTCAGAGAAAGTTTTCTGACATCCAGTCTTTTATATCTTTAACACAGTCCCCAATCTTATTTAATCTGTGTTAATCATCTGAACTGGCAGAGATATAAAGTTGCGATCTGTTGTCTGTGTAACACTGGAAGCGAATCCCATGTTTCTGGTTAATCAACCCTAATGGCAGCATGTACAGAGTAAATAAAAGAGGTCCTAAGACAGAACCTTGTGGAACACCATATTTTACTGTGGTGTACACTAATGTTGTTTTTGATCGGGAAAATCTGGGTTTCTTTTTAGTTTAGTGTTTTGTTTTGGTTGCTAAAGCACAAAATCATTTTAAAGAGTCAAACAGGTTTTGAAGCAAATGAGTAATTCCTTGTTGTGTTGTAAGATGAAAGGTGTCAGAAGACGGGCCCTGAGCATGATGAAGCCTCTGCTGAACCTTCAATAGAGGAGTGGCTTTCCAAAAGAGAGAAGAAAAGAACAGCACTGGCAGCAGGAAGGTAATCTCCAGTAAATCCAGAAAATGAACTAAAATCAATATATCAGCACAGATGCAGTGAGTGACTAGTACATACAGCTCTGGGAAAAATAAGTTCCTGCTGCAAGTATTGAACTGAAAAGCTTTGCCTTAATTTTTAAGAACTGCTGACAATATTTCTCCTCATTTCCAAATAAAATATTGTTCTTTAAAGGGATGTCAAATTTTGCTCCACACATTTTTAAAGACAAAAAAATATATTACTTAAATAGTTAGCAGTTTCTCCAAACCTTTTTACGGGAAACACCTTAATCTTTACATGAATTTAGAGTGATTTTTTTTGTGTGTTTTGGGTGCCAGTAACTCAAATGTAGGGTTTTCTGACAAACCGGCACATTTATTATTTAATATTACCAAGTCCAAGTTTTGTGTTGTTGAATATTCATATTTATACAATGTAAAAAAAAATTCTACAGAGACATTTTTGGTGCTTTTATCTTTGAGTGGATTTGGTTTTGAGACCATTGTGCAGTAGCTGTTTTTTCTTTGTCAATCAAACTACATTCAAGATGCCTGTTTGTGTTTTTAGCAGTTCTAGTGATAAAGATAGGTAATATAGTTAGAAGGGTTTCCGTCTTTTCTTAGTAGATTTACAAATGAAATATTTTTTAAGTAATTGTGCAATTGTAATAATTGAGTAATATAACCTATATCTGGTCTTTCAGTGTTCTGAAACCAGAGGAAGAAGAAGCAGCAGAAAGTAATGAAGTCCCACCATTTTTACTGTCGGTCCCTGATCTCCCTCCATCGCTTCTTCCTCCGAAGCTCAGAGGACGGGTGGAGATGGTCCACAGCGACTGGGGCTGAAATCAGGGTTAAAGTCCTCTAAAAACACGTTGTGTGGAACTACAGCCTGCACAGTGAAGACCAGCATGACTGAAGGACTGTAGTGGACCGGGCTCCTGTGGGGGCGAGGGTGGTCCTGTGGGGACCGGAGGGCGCCGTGACCAAATTGAGCTCATTTACGTCTGTGTGATTTTTTTCAACATTAGTGTTAAAAAATTAGTGTTAATTTGCTGATTGAATGTTAGTTAATAATCACTTTATGAACTTATTGTATGTTTATTAATTATTTGCCCTCATTTTTTAAGGATTTTGTAGCATTAAAATAACTTTTTCATGCAGTTTTTCTGTTGGTGCTTTCAGTTAATTCAGCTTGTATGTAAGCCTCAGGAGAAACTAAATGTTCTTTTATGAAATAAGAGCAGTTTGAGAGGATGACAATGATTGAATCTTCTCTCCTTTCCAGTCTCACATCGACACACTTCTGTTCCTGCCCCATCTCCTCCATGACAGTCACTCCTCTCTGCCCTTTACGACAGAGTCTGGCCTTGTACTGATCTTATATTTATCACCAGAACCAGAGTTCTCAGACTTCTCTCCTCAGTCTCTTCTCATTTATCAGTCCTACATTTCAGATTACCTCTTCAGGGAGGGCACGAGTGTCCCAACTTAAGAGTTTTTGGAGATTCGAGCCGTTCGCAGGCCAATTTTATTTTGAGTTGAGAGCTAAAATTTGGGTTACACGCTTTTTTGCTTGCAGTTATTTTCATTTATCCATGTGTCCAAAGAAAGTGAGTGTGAAGGACAGCGCTGAGAAGAAGCAGATGATGTGCATTGAATTAAAGAAATAAATGAGAAAATCAGACCAAGGTGTGCGTGGAGTCGACTCGGCGAATCAGAATATTTTCTAAACAGCAAACATCTATCCATGAGAACATGGAGGAGCTGCTGACGGTGTCGTTGAGAATGGAGGAGATCCGTAACAGAGGTGATGATCTGGAGAAGACTCAAACTGCTTACGCCGATTTGCTGCAGCACTTAAGCGAACGAGGCTGGTTAAAGCCAGTTGGGGTCGAATTTTATAAAAAGGACCAGCAAATAATGTACATTATTTAATAAAACCAGTTTATTGCTGTAGATTCTATTGTGTTTTCAAACAATATTCGTTATGTTTTCTGGAGGTCTGGAACGGATTAATGGCATTTCAGTTCATTTCAATAGAGAAAACTGATATGACATACGAGTAATTTGAGTTACGAGCTCCATCACGGAATTAAACTCATAAGTCCAGGTACCGCTGTAGTTGCTAAAACGCTCTTGGTCTGCTTGGATGGTTCTACAGACAAAACCTTTACATTATGTGAAGTGAAGTTTCTTTAAACTTTAGGAATGTTCTTTATGGTACATCTCACCAGCCTGTTTCACCATCTAGGTTCTTTAGAGAATTTAAAAGTGGTTAAGTGCCACCGTGAAAGACTCTTTTGGAGACCTTCATTTTCAAAAGAACAGGTCTTTAAAGCGTTCACTGAATGAGTGGCTTTAATCTGTACAGTACAGTAAATACAGCCCATAAACATCATCCGTTTAATTCGGTTGCACACATGTACGTGTAACATCAGCACGTTTCAACACAGCAATGTTTATTGGCATTATATTGATGGCAGTTTACACACATCAGATGTACATTGTGTTACAGTTCTGTAATATTAAGTGTGAGAGGACCGAGCTCATGTCACCAGTATTTGTGCCATTTATACATAGATGCTATAAATTGAAGTTAAATATTAAGTTATATTACACGTAGAGCAATCTGTCAAAAAATATTGGTTAACAAAGTTTAAACAAAATAAAGTTTGCCATATTTGATATTCCCTCAAGGGCAGCCCTCTCGAGACACCCCCCTCCCCCACTGTAAGAAGTAAAAATATAAGCATGTCTAAATAATAATATTGCTTGTACTGATGAGTAAAAACAACACTCATAAAAGACAGTTATTACTGCTGAACTTTGGGGGTTGAAGGTGTGATATGTCTGAGATGTCCTGACATCTTTTCAAAGTACATGAGTTACAGTTAGATCACAGTAAATTGTCATACAAGTATAGTTTTGCATATTTTAAATACAAACACTGATTCTGACTCCAACATCACGCGGTACATCAAATTCAGAACAGTACAAAAGCATGCAGCTACACTCTCGCAGCAGAAAGTCCGTTATTACTGTATCGCTCTAGAAAAGCTCAGATTTAGCAAAGTATCACTTCACCTGGGGGGTGGGGCTAGACCAGTGTTACACTCAGACTGAGTTTAAGGTAACAATCTTTGTTCAGCAGAAGGTGGCGCTACGTGATTGCCTTGTGAAAGTATTCACACCCCCTTGGTGTTTCTGTTTTACAGCCTGGAAGTGAAGCTTTTGACTTTTGTTTGGGTTTTATGAATGAAAATGGCTCTATCAGAGACCTGCTACATACATTTCCACTTTCCCCAGTCATTACGCAGAGGTGTGGAGCTCCAGTCCTGGAGGTCAGTGGTCCAGCAGGTTCTGGTGATTTCCCTGCTCCGAAACTCCTGGTTCTTCTCTCAGTTAACTGTCAGGTTTAGTGATGTGTTTGAGAAGGAGAACCATCAGACTGTGCTGGACACCGACCCTCCAGGACAGCAGTGCTATTAGATCAGTGTAGTCAAACAACACCTAAACTATCCATCAGTCAAACTCTTTCTGTAAATACACCCAGAACTTCTCTCAGCATTCTGAGTTCAGCTCTTCGATTTGACTCTGTGGCCTCACTGAGCGCAAAACTTCACTCGTGACAACAGGCTCTGTTTACACAAACCACCTCAGGAGCAGAATCAGTTTTTGATGATAAAGATCATCAGTACAAGCCGAAATGAGTTCGCACTATGACTGATTCGTGAATACCAGCTATGGAGTCTGAAATGTCTGCAGAAAAGTTTTCTTTCTATTTTAACTCTCAGTAAGTCTGAGCCTGAATGAAGCAGTGAAGGTTGTTCGAGCAGAGAGAAGTTCTGGGATGAGCTTCACAGAAACAATTTAGGTGACGACTGACTTCTAGTGTCTTCAAATATAACTTCAACTTCAAATATAAAAGCTAAATTTGGACTCCAAACGTGCCTGAACATCTAGATTACATTTCAGTAAATTAGAGTGTTCACTGAGTCATTCTGGTTCCTATCTGGTTGGACACAGATCTATGAAATTATTTTCGCATAGAACCTTTACATTTGGTGTAGGTCCTTTAAACTTCTACAAAAAGTTCTTCAAACTTGCAGATATCATTTTCAAAAATGGTTCTTTAAAGAACCATCCATTAGAACATCCCCCAGGGAAGCAAAAATGGTTATTCTCAAGAAAACCCTGTATTTTTAAGAGTGTAGCCCAACAGTAACTCTCAGATTTCTGTCACTAATGCCAGCACAGTGTCAGTGATGAGTATGTCGAAAAATAAATTATGACTCAAACGTTATCTACAGTCTAATAAAGTTTAAAGCACAACCCAACATTGGTTCCATGTACTAATACTGAACAGAGAACATGATATCATACGTATAACTATAGACACTTAGAACCACAGTCTCTCTTGTTCTTGAGGCACTGAGATTACAAATAGACACAAAATCACCGACAGTTACAGAGAAAGCCAAAAGAATTCTTACATTTGTTATTTCTGTTATCCGAGGTGAGGGCTGGATGCATAGAGATACAATATCAGACAAAATATTGCTTCTGGTTACTTTTAAACAAGAAATAAATGTATCCTTACTCTCGTTAGTGTGAGATCAAGCCTGTATCTCTTTCATTCATCCATTCTTTCATTCATTGGTGCTTTTCAGTGGGTATCGGGTCTGTGGAAGCATGTAGTTAGTCTGGTTCTGTACTGGGTCTGAAACCGACAGCCTTCTACATTTTCCTTCTTTTGTGAATTCGCGGACGAGTCGTTGCACTCTTTCTGGGAAGATTCACCACAGGGCCACGTTTTCTCTGACTCACTTAACTGAAGCTTTATAACCCTTTCCAGACTGATACATAAATATATTTATATACATTTACGTGGATCAGGAGTCTTCAGACACATACAGATTTCTTTTTGAAAACCATAGTTTTATGCGGAAATCCCTACAATAATGCGGAAACCTTTTTTGTATTTTTTGGCAATAAATATATTTTTCTGGATGTTTTCAAAAAAGGGGGCTCAGGGCAGGCTGTAGCCGAACTGTAAGCACTTTTTCAAATTCCACACCAGGGTTGAGCCCCCATGCGCTCCAAGCATGATTTCTCCACGGTGAGAGCACTCAAACACTCCAAACTCCAGAGTTCGGTAGATCTCCAGGAGACCTTTCCAACAAGCCCTCATTTGTAGTTCAAGCCCGAGTAGATCAGGGGTTATTCCCCAAAAACCATTCACCTCGCCACGGTGTCCCAATACTTTTAATCGAGTTGCATATCTCAGCGGGGAATTTAAATTAAAATGTGTTTAATCTGGTTAATTTCAGTAATTATCTGTACAGTATTTGTTTAATTAAGAGAAGACTCTTTTTTTTTCTAATAGGGCCATTTGGTATTGGATACGTTTTCCCATCAATAAATGAAATGATCCTTCTAGAACCGTCTTTTGTTTTTCTCAGGCTGTCTTTGCGGTATATTACAATAAATTGGAAGATAATTATGCAAATATGTAAAAACTGAAGAAACCAGGAAGGGGGTTATTAAAAGGCTCTAAGCTGAGATTCAACAGTAACAATTTTATAATACATTTGAATATTTATTGTGTTTTAAAAAATGATACCTGAAATTGTTTGTTTATATTATAGCACGCACGCGCGCACACACACACACACACACACACACACATTTCTGTTATGTCTTAGCATAAAATCTCACGTGTGAACATTCGATGTTCACCACATTTTTTACATCTTGTTTTAAGTTATGAAATGTTAAATTTTATTTTACTGCTCCAGTGTAACTTCTTTTCTAGAGTCACACCAACAGTAACACAATCCATAATAATCAACAATCTGACTCCAGTTTTATTTTATATAGGCTATGTTATTTAAATATCAGGGTTATAACCAGGACCACAGAGTTCTGCACTCGAGCACTGAACGGTTTTCTAGCACTAAACAGTAACAGAGCAACAATTCAACAGTTTGGAAATCCCTCTGCCTGCCAGTAAAAGCTTAAATCAGTTTTATCGTATTTGTCATGTCTGGAGTTGTATTTTTAGGATGATAAAGGAACGTGCAGTGCTGTTTTCCTCCACTAGATGGAGACAGTCTTCATCTCTAAATGAGCTCCTGAAAATTCCACAGCTACTGAGGATCACTAACAAACAAACAAACAAACAAACAAACAAAAAAACTTTGTTAATGTTCACTAGTGTTACAGTGAGAAATGTGACGGACAGCAGGAATGTTCAAACAGAGATCTGAACAGACGATTAGCAAATGTTTACTGAACAGCAGCTGAAAACAGAAACCAATTGTAGACGGTTGCTACGGTAGCTCTGGTGGTCGCTAAAATATTGCTTTGGTACTCCAGGTGTTTGGTTGCTAGGGCGTTGCTAGGATTTTACTGGGTGGGTGCTAGGGTGGTGTTAGGGTAGTTTTAGGTGGTTGTTGGGGTGGTTGTTAGGGTGATGTTAAGTGGTTGCTAGGGTGGTGTTGGGGTAGTGTTGGGATAGTCTTAGATGGTTGTTAGGGTGGTGTTAGGTGATTGCTAGGGTGGTGTTAAATGGTTACTGGGGTGGTGTTGGGGTAGTGTTGGGATGGTGTTAGATGGTTGCTAGGGTGGTGTTAAGTCAGTGTTAGGTGGTTGCTAGGGTGGTTCTAAGTGGTTGTTAGGGTGGTGTTAGGTAGCTGTTAGGGTGGTTCTAGGTGGTTGTTAGGGTGGTTTCAGGGTTGGGTTTTTAAGTGTGTTCTCTGCAAAGTAAATATTAAAGAGCTCATAATCTTTTTACTTCTCCTGAATGTTTGTGGATCAGAATCATACATTTTTGTTACATCTTACATCTTTTTTTAATAAAACAGGATGTTTTCAGTACTGGATCTATTGTAACTGATATAGGAAGATTAACACTGTTAATTTAACTAATTTAACTAATAATCCAATATTTGAGTAATTCGGTCCTGTACTACAGCGGAGCAACTTATACGTATTATAGAGCCAATAAACCCTCTGGCTCCCATTAAATATGTCAACCAGTATCCTGCTTCATTTTCTTATATACATGTGACAGAGCACTGTTCTCACTGTTTACGATAGATGTCTTTGATAAAATGGCCACTTTATATGTTTCCTTCCTTTTTTACACCTTGTGTATCAGTGCTTTCACATTTATTGTGAAAATAAATGATCTTATTTATCATGATGTCACTATTCCTACCACACTGAAACCAGTGATGCACAGATTCAGCTTTTATAATCAGCGTTTAATAATAATTACTGAATGAATTAAATATATTACATCTATATAATTCTTTTCTAAATACAAATTTCTGTTGATATAACTCAATGTTTTTTCACCATTTCTCAGCATTTTCCTAGCAGGCAGTGGTATGATCCACAGGCTGAGAACATGATCGCTCTGCTCTAAATGATGTAAAACTCATATAAAGATGATCATATTAATATCTGCACACTTTGATGCCATGACTTACAGTTTGATATTCCGCATTGAGACAAAACAAAATGAGGTAAAACACCGAACTGTCCTGTATTTCTGTGTATTGCTTTACATCACTGTGTCATTAAATCAGTAGCATTGATTGGGGGGGGGGGGTGACATGTCTCATCATATTCACCCATATGATATTAATATGATATTAATATTTTAAGTGTGTCCCAACATTGTTACAACATTGTAGAAACAGCGAGGCCGTCCGGCGCAGGAGTTCACTTCATTCCTCTTCGAAGCATTTGATTGGCTGCGATCAGCATGACGCTGATGATGAACGCGATGGCGAAGGCACAAATCAAGCTCTTTCGCACACACGTGTGCTTGACTTGTTGCATGGGGCTTGCTTTGAGGACAGAGACGAAGAAAATGGGTTAAAATGAGGGAAAGACTTTTGTATGATAGCCTTTATAGTGTTATGCAACATTTATGCAATTTGGATCTGAAGACTTTAAAACTCATGGCATGAATTAGGTCTTGACCAAACCACTTTGCTCTAACGTGATTTTTTCTGAGAACCGAACTATATTACCGCCACCAGTCCAGCAGTGGCAGTAATACACTGAAAAGTTGTCAACTGCCATAAAAAGTAGAAGAAGTCTGCTGCAGCAGGTAGCATGACTACTCTGTGTCTTGTCCCCATAACTGAGATAACAGATGAAAATTGTGTGTCCCCCCACAATTTTCATCAGTTATCTCAGTTTATTTAGTATTAGTAAGCTGTGCCCTGTCTAAACTTGTGGGTAGAGAAAGTTATTTCAACATTTCTTTGCACGCTGCTAATGCTAACCGCTAATAGTAACAGCTTTTTAAGCAATAAAGTTTTCCGTTACAGCCTAATCAGTAGAGCTGGCTTCCAATTTACAGACTTCTAATTTTATTTTACTGACAGGCCCAAACGAGAACCCAAAACCTCGCTCTGAATAAAACCAGCATTCAATTCAATGATTCAATGGCTGCACTAAAACACCTTGAAATAATACAGATGCCTAAACTAAACCAGCTATAAATCATTATTTTATTAATTTACCATATGTGAACATTCACTGTTTTTAAAAGTGTTTACTGATTTGCTGAAATCAGCTTTAAGCTCTAATCCTAACCCTAGAGATGAAACATCTGTACTATTATACTTCTGTACTATTAAACGTCTGTACTGTAAATTATACTTATCATAGAAACCAATAAACCCTCTGGATTCCATTAAATATGTCAACATGCTTCCTGTTCTTAGTAAGTAAAAGTAAAAATTGTGTGTTTTAATCAGTTGTATGGCGTGAAGTTCTTGTAAAACCCTAGACACGCGACTAATCCCTAAACAAATTTGTTCCCTGGGCTGAAGAGTCCGGAGTGCTACCATTTCCTAGGACAGTTAGTATATAAGGATCATGTTTCTAATAAAAGAATATTGTCTGATCCTCAGAAGGGATTCAGTCCTGTACTACATCTGAGCAACTTAAACTTATTATAGAACCAATAAACCCTTCCATAAAAAGCTTCCATTAAATGTGTCAACACATCCCCAGTATCCTGCTTCATTCAAATCTTTTTTTTTAATAACTGAGAAAATTTCACTTATTTTGCTTATATACATTTAACAAAGCACTATCCGACAAGTGTTCTGTTTACGATAGATGTCTTTGATAAAATGGCCACTTTATATGTTTCCTTCCTTTTTTACACCTTGTGTATCAGTGCTTTCACATTTATTGTGAAAATAAATGATCTTATTTATCATGATGTCACTATTCCTATCGCACTGAAACCAGTGATGCACGGATTCAGCTTTTAATAATAATTACTGAATGAATGAAATATATTACATCTACAAAATTCTTTTCTAAATACAAAATACAGATTATCGTCTGATTACTCAGAAGATCTGGCTGAGAGGACCTGACGGAACAGCTCAGCTTGACTGATATGATCATTATGTAAACACACAGAAAGCGAATCCAACAGAAAATCCAGGGTCAGGAGGTCATAACTGTCGTGACTGGACTGTTTGGTGTGTGGAGTCTTACGGTCAATGTCCACTTGGCACTCTGGGCTGTTCATATGGCTCTCCTCAGTCATGATGATGTTCTCGATGTCCTTCATCGTCAGGTGGTCGCAGAACGTCTCATACAACAGTCTCTTCAACTCGTCCACTGTCAGCTTCTGCATATCACACTGAAGAGAGTCAGAGAGAAATATTACCTCCAGATAACAGGACGGGTGCGTAAATCAGGTTCTGAGTGACACCGACCAAACTAAACACTACTAAAGGCTTCCGAAACATTAGGGACGAATCTGGAAATGTGCTGAAGCTGAATATTGTAGTTTAGTAATAATGACTGAGAAGTGTGGGTCAGATTTATCAGCTGTATTAGAACAGAAGAGTCACAGGAACACAACAGGTTTTCAGCTTCAGGGACTTCACAGCACAAACCTTCCAGAAAATGGAGTCAAAGTCCGCTCCATGAAACTTGTCCGGCATGCTGGAGGTGGTGAGTTTAGGGCCAAGCAAGGTTACAAACTCCTCAAAGTCCACCTGACCATCGCCTGCAGAGAGAAGAACAGGACAGTGCTTTAAATTTATATGGAATTTAGACTGGACCAGGGCGTGTTTAGACTGGACCGAGTGCCTTTAGACTGGACCAGGTGTGTTTAGACTGGACCAGGGTGTGTTTAGACTGGACAAGGTGTATTTGGACGGGACCAGGGTGTGTTTCGACTGGCCTAGGTGAGTTTAGACTGGACCAGGTGTGTTTAGTCTGGGCTGGGTGTGTTTGGACTGGACCAGGTGTGTTTATTATACATTGTAACAAAGGCTCATATCACTAAAATAGAAATGTTATAAGAAAAGTTCCTAACTTGAGTTTATGTTAAGGTCTGGTCAAGGTTATGCTATTCATCCACTGTCCATAAAAAAATATACACATTTATTCTTTTGTGTAAATTAAAAGTCTTTTGTTTTTTTATATGAACTAGAGCAGCAGTACCGTCCATGTCCAGTCTCTTGATGATGACCTCCAGCTCCACCTCGTTGGGCATGTAACCCAGAGACCGCATGGCCACGCCCAGCTCCTGCTTCGAGATGAAGCCATTCCCGTCGCGGTCAAACACGCGAAAGGCCTCTCGGATCTCTGCAGAAACACATTTACATATATTCTTCTAGTAAAAGACTATTGTGATTAATGTTCCAGGGTTTTTGAAGCCATATATCAGTCTGAAGAAATTTTTATAATTTCCATGTTTTGTGTTGTGTTGGGGTTTAACAGAGAATGCTATAACCGTTTTGAAAATGCCAATGTCTGAAAAGGCCATTCTAGTACTTAGGAGACTATAAACCAATCAGCCATAATATTTAAAGCAGTAAACGGTAAAGTGAATGACTCTGATCTCATTACAGTGGTACCCGAGGGACATATTAAACAGGAAGTTAACAGCTTGATGTTTCTGGAAAAGATCTGAGAGACTCTGACATGAGCCAGACTGCGGTGGCTCCAGAACGGCGGGTCTTGTGAAGACTGAAATTTCTCAGATTATTTTATTTAACCCTTTAGATAGAAGGCTGTTTGAGTTAAACTATATCAGAAGCCAAAAAATGACTGAGAATAGAGAAGAGAACTGAGACTACAAACATCTGAGACAACTACTGACTTCTGTGAACAGTCTAGTGAGCACAACATGTACAGAACTAGAAGTATGATTAAGTTGAAGCACTGGTTCATTGAGCTCAATAAATTAAACCCTTTCTACATTTTCTACGTCGGTAACTGAAGATGCGCAATAGAAGTCCTGGTTTTGTAAACTCCTGACAGTGCTACAACACAGTGCATATGGAACAGAATGAACACGGTCTTTAAAACTTCAGGACAAACGCCTGGGGCTGTGCCTATTAGCAAGGTGTTAAAAATGCACAGCCCTTCAGTCTTAATGGCGGATTGTAAGAAATTAAACATTTCACGATGCATGGCCAGTTTTTCACGTTCTCTCGACTCTCCTATGCTTTCTCCTCAGCACATGGATCTCTTTAATAATTAAATGGATCTCTAATATTCTGAGCAACAGAATCTCAAACTGAAATTGACTGAATTAATCCATCAGCTGTGAAAAGTCGACTCTTTTAAACTTTTAAACAGTTTAACACCTACTACACAACCATCTCTGCAGTCTAGATTTTCCTAAAGACTGCAAATGCTTTAAGTGCACCTGAAACACCCCCAAATTCTTTCACTGGATGGAATTAGTTTGGAGATAAAAACAGATTTTTCACAAGGAAGTCAAACATTTTGTTAAAATCTGTTTTTTGGGGGTTTAGTGTGTAAACAGAGTAAAGACAGAAAACTCTGGATAGAACTGTTTGATATGACAGCAACGCTTATGTGAAGTTCAGACAATGTTCTGATATTCATCCACTGCCCATAAAAACTTGAAAACAACCACATGAAAATGCATAAAAATATACACATTTATGCTTTGGTGTAAAATAAAGATAAATAAAAGACTAGAAAGTCTTTTGGGTTTTTATATGAACTAGAGCAGCAGTAGCATTCATGTCCAGTCTCTTAATGATGACCTCCAGCTCCACCTCGTAGGGCAAATCTGTTTTTTGGGGTTTAGGCAGGTGCAAGTCCAGTTTCAAATAAACAAACATTTAAAAAAAAGTTGCAGTGGGTCCGAGAGTAAAAGGATCAGGAGATAAAGGCAGCAGTTGATTTATTGTCTTTTCAATCAAGTGCACACAGCACACACTGAAATAAAAAAATATTCCTCCAGGTGGCGCAACACAAGAACAACAAACAGCAACACCTCAAGGCTGCTGATGATTTACAAAACAGACAAAAACTGACAATGACAACAAAATCACAGCAGGGCACGTGGTACCGGGTTTCAAATCTTTGGTATTCATGTGGATGATACTTTGTCGCGTAATCACCTTCTTAAACATTGTTGCGGACCAAGTGCACCCCTTATTCCATAATGGCAGTTTCATCTTTCAGCAGGATTATCTGCTCAGACACGTGGCAAAAATTGCTTCTGAGGAGCATTACAGAGTTCAACTTTCAGATCCCGGTCTTTATTCGAGGTGACTGTACTGGACAGTCAGGTTTGATCCATGGAGGCTTAACTTTGAAACCCACAGTATCTAATAGATCTGCTGCGAATGTCTTGGTGCCAGATGCTTCAGAGGTTCAGAGCTGTTTTAGTGCCACAAGGGGGACCTACACAATATAAGACAGGTGGTTTTAATTTTTAATTTTGTGGCTAGTTGATGTATAGGGGGGGGGGGGGAGGGGGGGGGGGGGGGGGGGGGGGGGGGGGGGGGGGGGGGGGGGGGGGGGGGGGGGG
>JBBPCW010173906.1:0-15962 GCA_037974425.1 Phenacogrammus interruptus
ACAAAAACACTTTTCCACTACCTCTTTACTCACCTATATATGCACACACACACACACACACACACACACACACACACACACACACACACACACACACACACACACAGGGGTGCTAGTGGCTTGGGTCTCTTTCAGAACATAGTTTCTAAATTCATTAGGTTCATTAAGCCAAGCTAGAGTCCTTCTCTCTCACCTCTCTCTTTGTCTCTCTCTCTTTCTCTTGCTCTACTTCGTTTTTTTTTTCATTCTTATGCTTTCTCTATCCCTGCTTCCTTCTCTCTCTCTCTCACCCTCCATTTCTCCCTTTTTCTCTCCTTTCTAAAATGCATACAGGTTTGTAGTGGCAGCACATGTCTTTAAAGAGCGTCTCACAGTTAGTGCTCAGTTTGCTGCACGCTGTGTGTGAATACTGTACCTGATTTAGGGCTGGCCAGACATTTTTTAAGTGCAGCAAATTTGACAATTAGAATTCAAATGTTAAGCAATTTTTAGAACGTATTGTTTGAAAAGCATTCAATTTGAAGCATCTCCATCTCCTGTAACAGAAAATCCATAGGAATTACAGCCTTTAACAAAATGTCTAAGACACATCAGCATTACATCACACCAGCTGTGTGGGGTGGATAATGCATGCGGCGACACGCTGGTGTTACGGGGCTTTGTTCTAAATTAGAATAGATATGTAAGAAAATCAATGTAGATCAATGTAGCAAAACGAATTAGATATCATTGCTTATTTCAGGAAATCCTACCAGCTAAAGTGAACATTTTAACTATATATACCTTCACATCAACATTTGGGTTTTTTTTTTGTTGTTTGTTTTTTTAAATCCTTAACTTCAGTACTACAAAGTACAAAGTATCAAATACCATGTCAGTATCGCTGTCAGTGTAAAAAGAGGCGGCTCTATAGTTAAATGGAAAAGCCCTTATTTAATATCTATGGGTATATTTTGTGCCATAATTGACTGAAATAAGGTAAAACGGGTAATATTTCTTACAACTGAGAACAAACATTTCTGAGAGTATGCAGTTTAAGGAGCTGTCTGGAGCTGAAGGAAACTTATTAGATTCAACACTTGGGCATACTTCACATTACATGTTCAAACAAAAAGAGAGTTTTCCATTATTGCCAGTAATTTGGCTCAGTCTGTTCTAGTTGTGTTCATCACTAGCTAAAACTAGCTGCATCCACCAGCATCTGGATGTGAGTTATCCACTTAGGATCACTAACATTCTGATTTGGTCTGTTGACCGCCGTTTCTTACACAGTTTCTTGGCAACTTCGTACCTTAAGCCATCATTTTCAGTGAATAGCTCGTACACAATAGCACAATACCAACTGCAACTGTAGAGCCAACAGAGTATTAGATGCCAGAATCATAGTGAAATATAGAGGTAGGTGTTCGGCCTGGAACTTACTCAACACCCGACCCCCAAGACACACACTTTCTCACACACACACCTACCTTCGCCTCTTCTAACCCTGAGTTCAGGATTCAGCTCAGACCAGACAGCCAGGTGGCAACCTCACCATGTTCTGCTGATAAATGCTGGGACAGAACATGTAGATTCACACTCCACACGGCGCCCCTCTGCCTGTTACAGGTGAGGCTGTGGTGTGACTGAGGGCTGGGGTTTAGAGGTTGAACACTTGGTGGTCTTGATAAGGGCTCCTGCATGTTCTGTCTGTGTGCATGCATGTATAGACAAGTCTAGAGTACTGAGATGTTATGTCCGTGTGGTATCAATACGCTTAAAATGTTTTACTGTCACAGAAGAAGAGATAATGTGTGCTTTCCTGAGCGTTGGGTGTAATGTGTTACGTGTAGACATTAGCATGTGCGGAGAGCAGTGTAATCACAGAAGAAAAAAAGGAAGTAACTTGCGGGCACTGAGCCATGGAGACATTTAGCGCGTGGTGAAAATAAATGAAATATTAGTAGGTTATTTGCCATCATGAGCCGTGCACTTTAAATTCAGTTCTAATAGGGGGATTTTTCTTACGTGTGTTTTTCCTTACTATTTACTTGGTCTGCATAATTCAACACTTGAGAACAGAATCACTCAGATAGGTAGGATGTGAAACAGTTAACTGTAAAGAAACTATAAGGGACCATGGGTTACAGTACCTGTGACACAAATATGGTCTTATTATTTACTATCCCAAAACACCGGTGAGTTTTATATGCAGTGTTGATTATGGAAAAATAGAGATACATTTGAAAGAAAACTCTTTTTTAGGAATTGTTTTACTTCTCAATTTAAGTATTGATTATTATTTTCACAAATATATTTTAGCTGAAAATCTTACTGTAAAATTACTGTAAAACATTGCTTATGGCATCAGGCAACGGATTCAATTCAATTCGGTTTCAACAAATTTGTTACAACAAATTTCACAAAATAGCTTTACAGAACCTGAGTCTGAGCTCTTACTATGTAAGCCAAAGGCGACAGTTTATAGTACAGGCACTATTAGTAGTTTTTGTTGAAGTCAGTGTGAGGAGACATGTAAGAGTCTCCAGTCCACAGCAACAGGAACAACAATTTCTGCCAAAACTTTGAGCAGCAGTTGCCCTTGGATGAGGGAGGAGCATGTGGGCAGTCCAAAGCAGAAGAGCCAGTCCAGGACAATTGGGCAAGTGTAATGGCCAATCTGGGATGCAGTGGCTAGATGAATGGGCATTTCCCTCGTGCAAGATAGTCCAGTGTAAGGGAGATTTACAAGATAAATAAAGCTGAGACTCCAGCATACCTTAGCAGCTTAGCTAGAAAGATCACGACATCGCTAACAGGTTAGCTGGGTGGGGTGTTCATCGCATGCCTGAAAAAAATATGAGAAAAAAGTATAAAATCTCAAAAAAAGACTTTTAATAATAAAAGACAACAACAGAAATTACTCATTGGACGTGGTTTTGGGACGACAACCAGACATAAACTGTGTGGATAGAATTGCATTGCTATCATGTCACCAGCAGCATTACAGCATGGTTCCTGTATGTTTGTGGAAAATGTCTTTTGCAGTATGTCTAGTGCTACGTTTGTCTATGTCTGTAATGGCAGTGGATTGTAAAGTTCCACTGGTAGATACAGTAGCCTTGTAGCTCAAAGCTAAAGAAGCAAACCCACATACTGAACTTGCCTTGCCAGAACAGTTACATCTTTGATTTAAAAACATAGAAATGTTTCCTTACCTAAGTACCGCCACAAGGCAAAAGTGCATCATCACTTATCATGGCTGTGGAGACACTTTTCACTGTGTGGTGTTTTCAGATGTTATATATTGCAGTTGGAGAACTGTAAGGTGTCATTAATGTCAACTGATAAAGTGGCTAACACCTTTACACTGTGACAACATGAACGTCTCTCCAACTGTGCTCTGAAACACGTTGGTTAGAATTGATATTTCTGCAAGTGTCTCAGTGTCTCAGCGTCTATTAAAGCACTTTCTTTGAAATGTGTTGACACCTTTAAATACAGAAGTGAGAAGTTCATTTCTTGTCCACAAAGGCCTGCCCTGGCTGTAAGAGAAGTGTGTTTGATAAGCTGTACCATAGCAATTCTACAAGTACATGAGACTAACTATTCTATACATGATCCCAAGATGGCCCTTGTTGAACTTCCCTTATTCATAAACAGAATTTGAAATTTAAATTCTCCATCAGCTCTATTGCCTTGAATCGTTTGTGCTCTCATAGTTATGTAATTTGTATTAATGCCTTCACTGTATGTATTTGTGTTTATTAAGGCCAGTCTTTCGGATGGGTTTGATGTAAATAGCATATTGCAGAAAAACGTCCCACTTTGGATTTCTTTAAAATGTTAATAGGAACCAGGTATCTGCAACATAAATATATTTGCTGTTGAAAAAGACTAGTGAACCTACAAATCCTCTGCATTTAATATATAATGATCAAACCTTCTCTAAAAAAGTATTTCAGGCATCAAGCAATGTATATTTAATCAGATTATGTAATAACTTTCTAAAGCACAGCCTTAGAGGCCTTAAAACTCTATGAACGTTGGGCTCCTGCCGCAATGAACAATTGAGGCTGTGTTTTGCTAGAATTGCACATTTCACACCAAATCACTCTGGATGACTTTGTTTACATATTAATGATTTGATTATGCAGAAGCAAATGAAAAAAGAGGCTGTATCCCCTGCAAACAAGGACAGCTCAAATGATTCAAGGGAACTGCCTGTGTTAACTGCATGGCATTCTGCAGAGGCTCATTGAATGTCCCTTGTGTCATTTTGCATCAAGGCCAAAAATGAAAGCTGGGAAATCTTTTTATAAAATAAGGTTTTACAACATTTTGACAGTGTATCATCTAAGTAAGAGGTGACTGGATATTTCATTCAGAAACCAAGTCATGACATATTAAAGTCAGCCTCTGAAAAACCACAAATCATTGGAATCACTGCATTTCATTGGTGTAGTGGAGGAAGGAGGTCACTGCTTAAAATCTGTAAAACAATATGCACCTGCAAACACAGCACCATTTAAACAGTTACATACATACATATATCATATTAAAAGTGTTTATATATTTCTCTTACCTCTGCTATGCAACTTGGTTATCCAGCTGCAGACAGACACTGACTTTCTGGTTATTGGAGCAGTTGCAAATAATCATTTGTCAATAACCGGTTACTGTAATCACTTGCAGCTACTTTCTTCATGTTTAACACTATTTGTTCTGACGGTATTTGCACTTGTGAAAATTCCGAAATCAACCTGTTTATGGGTTTTCATTGTTATATGAATAAAGAGTCCAAATGCCTACATTTTACCTCATGCAGGGTCTCTGCAGACTGACTCACAATCAGTTAAAAACATTTTTATTTTGCTTGAGCAAACAGTACAGTACCGTTTTTTTTAACGTCCCCTGGAAATGTGCAGGTTATGAATTATGTAGTGTAAGTATTGGTTTTACATTGTACGGGTGATTAAATGTCATGCCTAACCACAGTAGAATGCTCATCAGAGTGAATTAGAACATTTCACTCCCCCACAATCCCCACTGAGTCACCAGGGCAAGTTGGATGGGTACTTTCAGACATTCTTTGACACTGAACTGCTGTGATTGATCATGTCTTCTCTCCACTCCCCCCTCCCCCAGAGGAAAAGAGTACGGTACTCTGAGCTGGACTTTGAGGTAAGATCCCGTCCCCATTCTCTCCCCAGCCCAGTGTTTGCGCTTCTGTGTGCTTCTAGCTGAGGGTTTGACTGATGCCTAGAGGACCCAGTGACATTGCTGCTTTGGTGCTTGTATCCCCTGCATTTGACATTTAGATTAGTAGTCCTCCAATTCATGGTAGAGTTGTTCAGAGTTTCAACAGCCTTGATCACTGAACTCCCTCTTGCAGTCTTTTCCATTGCTTTACAGCGGAACTTCAGGAAGTTCTTTCCTTGTGTCAACAAGCTGTGCTTCACCTTGAAAAGGGAGGGACATGGGAATACCCCGTGTTTGCCCCAAAGTTCAGGCTGCAGAAACACTGAGTTGTGAGTGTTCAGTGGGTCAAAATGTGGAAGAGTATGCACATGTGAAGCCTGGTGAATGACCAAACTCTGGAATCCAGCAAACCTCCAGTCAATTTAATGTTTATTTTAACCTCAGACCTCCTTGCTAGCCAAGAGAATGGCTCTAAACTAAAGGCGGGCAATATGGTGATACAATGTTGTTTACACGATATGTCACAATAAGTGAATACCAACAGGAGCATGAGTTCAATACAACATAATTTGTCCACTATGTTGTGTCTTTTCATGCACTCACTCAAAAGGAGTATCATTACATCAGAATCTGAAAACGTTATTGATCCCTAATCTTTCTGATCCGAATGATACTTATATACTCTATTATATACCCTATATGGACAAAGGTATTGGGACACACCTCTTAATTATTACATTTATCTTAACCCTGCAGCAGACCAAGACATTTGGATAATGCTGTGCTTCCAACTTTGTGGACAAAAACACTTTTTCTATTCCAACATGACTGTGTCCCAGTGCACAATGCAAGGTCCATAAAGGCATGGCTGGAGTGTGGAAGAACTTGAGCCCTGACCTCAACACCGTCCAACACCTTTGGGATGAACTGGAAAGAAGATTACGAGTCAGGCCTTTGCGTCCAACATCAGAGTCTGACCTCATAAATGCTCCACAGAATGAAATTCCAAACTCTTGTGGAAAGCCTTCAAAGAAGAGTGGAAGCTGTTATAGCTGCAAAGAGGGCCCAACTCTATATTAAAGTTTATGTATCTGTTTCATTAAATTCCCTGTTGGTACATGTTCAGGCATCCTAATACTTTTGTCCATATTGTGTATATTATATATAGACTCATATATATCATGCATATGTGTTATGTAAATTACAATTCCATAAATTTTCACTTAAAGTCTGCACATAATGGTCTATTGTGATATATAGTGTTTTCTACAAATTTGGTTATGACCAAATTGTTGTGTTATAGTGCATTATCACATTGGTACCAAGAATGGTTGATGCACTATGAAGACAAACTTTATGAAGTCAAACACTTCATTATAAAATATTATGCATGTACTTTTGAGGAATTTCACAGGCTTATGGCATTATGAGCTGTTATACATGCCATATTACTCCTTAAAAATGCATTTATAATGCATTATCAATGCAGGATTGGTACATTTTTGCCATATTGCCCACCCATGCTCTAATATTAAGGCTAAATATTCTATACCTCTGACTGGAGATCTGCTTTCCACTATGGAGGCATCTTCTCAAATGAAGGTATGTTACTAACCAATTGCTTCTAGAGCTTCATAAGTTTTCCCATCCTGGTCAGCGCTGCATGGTATAATGCTGCCTGCAAAAAAAAGAAATGTCAAATAAAATAGTTCAGTAATTTGGCCACAGAGCACATGTGCCAATATGGCTGTCACGGCACTCGGTGACAAGTGACTGGTGCGAGGGCACGGTGCTGTACAGTGGCAGGCTTAATTGGAGCTGGTATTCTCAGTGTGAGCTGGCCCAGGTCTGAATGACTTCTGTCCTCTGACCTGCTTGGGGAAGCAGCCGTGTCTGTTAAACCGCCCAAGCTCTAAAACCGCCCCCAATTAAATCAGGGTGTGGAAGACTAAGCGCCCCCCTGTGAAGAATGCCGCTGACCAGAGAGACCCTGCTGTGTCTTTGCTTTCATTGCCATTTAGACTGCCAGTGCTGCGGAGGCTCACGAAACCCAGAGGGATCTTTTAATGGGTGGCAAAAATCTATGCCAGCTACTCGTACCCTCCTCTTCTGGCCACCCAGTCTGTCTGTCCGCCACCCCACCCTCTGCCCTCCCTCCCTTTTTATTCTGTTTACTTTGTTTGTTTTTTTGTTTTTTTTTTTGTTATTTTATTTTTTTTTTTACCTTCCTTCCAGAAAGTGATGCACACTCGCAAAAGACACTCAGAGCTCTACCATGAACTCAACCACTCCACCAAGTTCCACACCATAGATAGGTATAACAGGGACCCTGCCATGTCCACATTCAAGGTAAGACTCCAAACCACAAAGCCTCAGGGGAATGGGGAGTTGGCTCTGTAATGCTAACCTTACTGCACGCTGCGGCACGTCTGACTACGATATGAAATGATATCAGCCACTCACTAGAGCTTCACTTCTTAACACACTGATTTAGCTGTTGCCAAAGACAATAATTCAACTTTAATGAGGGGAATAAACATGGTTTTAAAATGTAATGCATATACCTAACTGGCCATTCCTAATACATAATTTGCCAACTCTAAATAAGTGTATACATTTTGACATTAATGCAGGTGTTCAAACATGACAGCTTCACTTGCACAATCAGTAAAAACGACTAACTCATGTTTAGGCTTTCTACATTGATTAAACTGCCACATGAACTAAATTTCTTTTAGTTCATGAGGTGAAAATGTGTAAAAATGTGTTACTTTTTCCTTGAACACATAATTCACTCAATTACTTCCATTTTTCCAAGCTATTTGAATGACCTGTAAGAAATCTCTGAGGCAAAGATTATCTCCCTTAATCAGTTAGGCTGTTTTTTAGTAACTATGCCAAACTATGTGAAAGAAAAAATTGGAACCTTATTAGCTTTAACTGTAAGCCATTGTGTTATTTTACTGCTCACAGTAATATTATCTTACTCCAGTAAACAGTAACTGTGCATTAGGGTATGTGTCTATATGGTGTGTCTTAAGTTAATTTAGAAAATCAACAATGCATTTATGGTAATTTGACCAGGAACTCTAAAACATTTGCATAATGAGCGACATGCTTGGTCCCACTCTATATGAAGTGTCTCTAATAACGATGTAGTAACACTTTAACAGTGCACCCAACAGCATTGGTGATATACTCACTGTCACATTTGGATTACAATAGAGCAGCTTAGATAAACACAATCCTGCTGTAAAAATGCATACTAGTAGTCACACTGTTATTGACTGCGTAGTTCATGTGTGACAGTTATTCAGCATATTTAATATAACATTGGACCAGTTGTCACATACACTTGTTTTTGGAGGGACCTTTTCAGTCTCTCCCTTTTTATCTGTTGTATTAATATCATGTGAATCATACTCAACCCATTGCCTCTGAACTTCTCCCAAGGACATTCGCCAGCTCTCTGCTGTCCCTAGAAAGAGTTCAGTGCTGCTTCCTTTTACTGGGACTGCTGAATCTTTTATGGTCTATTAGCAGCGAAGGAAGGAGCCGTGCACACTTCCACACTCGGTATCCAGAGGGGTTTTATCATTAAGATTTAAAAACAAACGCTGTCTCCTCGGCTGAATCACCTACTCGCGGCTTAGCCCTTTCTGATGGAGCCTACTCTCCAGAGGCGCTTGCCACATGTTCACTCACATTTAATTTGGGCCGTGCTGTCTGCACCCTGTCTCATGGCCCGTTCCGGGCTATTAACCTTCATTCCGCCTTTAAATGTTTGGAGGATGCCCGGATGGCGCTCCTCAGGATAGTCATCAAAGCATCGAGCTCCTCAAACGCACTTCAGCTGCTTGTCCCTGCATTTGGGGTGATTGCGATCATGCAGATGAATCATAATGGTATTAACTTTGCTTTTTGATTCCTAATGGGGGAGATGAGGTCGGCGTTGCTTTCAGGGAGTTTTCTGGCACATTCTGCAATCTCTCACAGAGTTAACTCTGACAATGCAATAATTACAATGATAATGGTGTCTGAGAAAGTGTGAATAGAGATTATGCATTAGTAATTACTGTAATAACCCAGCGCCTAAGCTTTGTGACAGCCAGTGATTTTGATCTCATCCTCAAGTCACCAGGTTAAGAGTAGAAAAGAAGTAAGGGGTTCTAATCTTTCCTCTGAATGCCTGCATTAACCTTGTGTAATTCTCCTATAAAGACATATTCTTCTCCGGAGGGACTTCACTGCAATTGCTAAAACCAAGAGTACAACATGTACTGATTATACCACAGTGCCAGTAGAAAGTCTAGACACGCCTGTCCATGAAGAGTCACTCATCTTTAAAGATAAAAATAATTTTATTTTGACGTATAATCTCATTTATAAAATAGACTGGGCAAACAATTGCCTCAATTTTTCCTTAGTTAATTAACTAAATTATTTAATTAATTAAATTACTATTTTTATGGGCATGAATTCAGATGAAAAGACTTTATTTTACTAAGATTTATATACTAATATTGTGCTATTTTGTTACGCATCACTGTTCAAAGAAAACCATATACATCCATCTTTATTTTTCTTCATTATTTAAAGAAGCAGCCACGCTTCATTGTGAGATAGAGTAAGCTTATTTTTTTATATTATTTTATTTTTATATGTTATATTATTTGCGTACAATATCATTTAGTGTGGTGCCACAATGGTGACTACTTCCTATAATAATAATAATAATAATAATAATAATAATAATAATAATTTACCATGGCATAGGAACTGTTTGACTTTGCAAGGTGTGGTAATTAGATAAGCCATGGTCATTGTTCAGAAAGGTCTAAACCAGGTGTCTTAACTCAATAATAAATATGTGGTAATGGTTAAGTTGTGGTTAAGGCAGGACATCCCTTATGCCCACATCGCAATCTGTAGAGCGCCGCTGGTTTCTTCAAAAATAAGTAAATACCTTAAGCATGGTCAGTCTAGGCATGAACCTTATAGCATTCTGTCTACTCTAACACATTTTAAGCCAGGATTTAAGCTATAAAATGAACATGTCTGAAAGTTGTGGAAACCTATCCATTTAAACAATTGTGCTTAAATGTTTCAGGGGTACTGTGTGTGTATTTCCTCTTGAGGAAGTGATTATACAGTGTTTACATGACTACATGGCTCTCTCTCACGAATCTGCAGAAATTAAGCTGTCAAAGGTAACCTTAGATATGATTGTAGATACTTCTAAAAGTGTGACCTGAACTCGTAACATTCTGAAACTTCCCTTGAGTGCAGCATCGCTCTCTCAATATGCATTACAGTTTTAATATGTAATGTATATACGTAACTGGTCATTCCTTATACATAAGTGGCAATACATGATTGAAAAACTGAAATACTAAAGTGTATACATTTTGACATGTTGATGCAGGTGTTCAAAAATGACATTACATGATTTCATGTCTTTCTATTACGATTCTGCATAATTTAAGCTGTCAAAGCTAATTTGAAATATGACTGTAGATACTTCTAAAAGTGTGACCTGAACTCATAACATTCTGAACCTTCCCTGAAGTGCAGCATCGCTCTCTGACCCCACTAATGGTACAGCCCACTTCACAGGTCCCCCCTCCACCTCCACCACGGCAAACCGAGTCTCTTTTAACACGAAGAACGAGCTTCGTTTACAAAGAGAGCCAACGTAAGCATGACCAGCAGCCCCTGACCCAGTTCTAGTGTTAGCCCACTTGTGAGAGGGGCCTGTGAGACAGACGCCTCCACTGGTCCTGTGTTACCCCTTAACCCTTAGAAGTCTAGAGTTATTGTTGTCCTTTTGCAGTAGTACCTATATGTACTTACATAATCCATTACACAGTTGCATCATACTTGTATGGTTACTGTTTGAATGAAAGACGTATCATTATTAACATACTATATAGAAATTCAAAGAACAAACAATTTTAAGACCATTTTTAGTCTGAAATATGGTTTATAACAACAAATACATTTAAAATGTAAAAACAGTATATGCAAATTGTAAACAATTACTTTTCTTTCCATGAACACACAAACACATCAAATCATAATACATGACCTCTTCTACTTCCAGACACAAATGTGGAATCTGTTGAAAGTTATCTGCACTTAGCACACTTTCTCCAGTTCTTTCAATGGCTACTAATAATAATAATATTAATAATAATAATAATGAGAGAAAATGAAAGAATTCATGTGTAATTAAACCAGGCTTTTGATAGCGTTTGTTATAACTGTGACTTCTAATGGTTGACCCTTCCTCCAGTGGCTCCAGTGAATGTAACGGTAGAGTGGTACTGCTCATGCTGACAACATGGCATACTCTCCACCCTGCTGAACTGATTGTGCTGTCAATCATGCAGCTACTCTGTGTTTGTGTTAGTAAGTTACTCAGTCTGATCTTTATAAACATGCACTCATTAAAAGACGGTTTTAAATGGTTGACAATCAAGCAATAATAAATTGTCGCTTTCATGATATTGAAAATGTAATGAGAAATAATCCAATAGATATTTTCAATAGATAAGTTGAAGTTGTGATAAGTATGCCATGGGTACTAAGGAACACAATGGTCAAATATCATATAGGTTTTCCTTGAATTTCCTTGTGACCCCATTTACACCTGATAACATTTTGAGTATCAGGATTATGGTGTTCATGTTTGTCGCACAGTAATCGGATTTCAGTTTGACTCACCAGAGAGGCATTCGAGTACCAAGAGTAAATGCATGTGGCTAAAATCTTATCAGGATCAAATCTAGATCCCAGTCACATGAAGTGGCCAGGAGTAATCATGGTCTGAGTGTTTTTCAAATGCTTTGAAATTGATTCATCCAGTCAGATTGGCTTGAGAACCAAAGCTATCAATTTTCTAAAATCACTTTAACATTGATGGAAAATTTAATGATGTGATTAAGATCAGTAAAGTGGTCTTAATCACATCATGATTCTGTCAATTAAGTCCAGTTAAATGGACTACATCTCCTCAAATCCAACCAAACTGACCTGTTGCAGTAGAACTATAAGAAGAGAGATCATACCATTCGTTGATTAAAACCAATGTGGTCATACTAAAGGGGTCACTCAAACTGACCCATGTATGATCCCTCTGTTAATGTGTGCTGTCCATTACATGTGGATGTAGGTGTGTGGGGGCCATTGTAGAGATGAGTACTGTACCTCTGAACACAAAGCTGATTGTCTCTGATGTCTATATTTTCTCATTTATCTTATTTGTCTAGCAATGAATACACTGGGGTCTCAAACACCACCAAAAAGAGCTTTCTCAAATGGAGTTCGTTCTTCTGAATTAACTTTTTTTTTAAACCCTCCTCTTCCAGCAGAGCTCCCATCATGTTCGTTTTCTCCTTCTCTATCTCTCTATCTACTCCCATCATTATCTCCCCAATCTGTCTCTCCCAACATAGCCAGTGGATGAATCTTCTGCTGCCTCTGAATGGCCTGCGCTTTAGCAAGCGAGAGCCTTGATGCAGTTTGAAAGGCAGTTAACCTGTAAGTGATGATGCTGGTCAAGTTGATAGCTTTAGCGGAGACACCCCATATGCTTCCAAATAGATGAAGGACTCCTACCCTGTGTTCAATCTATTCATGGTAATGCAGAAAAGCACAAATGGACACAGCAGGAGAGCCTGGCAGCGGAGGAAGGCAACAGTCTGGCTTCTGAAATATGGAATGGCTATAACTTCTGCTCTGTTGCCCATTCTCTTGCTTACATATGCTTCTCTTCATGCATATGCATGCATAGTTCATTTTGAATTATGACAGTGGGAGCTCCAGTGGGAACTCCTGTTTATTGTTTTAGGTCAACTTACAGTTATTAGCAACTGTGTGCAACCCTCAGCGACTACTAATTTACCATAACTTGCTGCATTTAGTGTAAATGGTCCATGAAAGGGGTCAGCTGACCCCTCCATCGAGGAGAGCATTCATGATGGAGTCTATCCATACGAGAGGAGTGTTATGATTTCAGTATCGTAATTGCCACACTTTCAAGGTTAAGTGCAGGAGATCTAATAATACTTTAGTGAAATATTTATTGGAAAGTCTACAGCCTTTAGAGCTCTCTATATTTCTACCTAAATCTGACCTAAACCATGATCTTGTCTTGTAGATATATATTATGTCTATAGGACTGTTCAGGCATTTACTATTTGTTTTACTTGACCAACTTGACCAACTACAGAGAATTGCATATATTTAATGTTTACTGTAAGGTTCTGCACTTATTTACATACTTTCTGTATACACTAATCAGCCATAGCATTAAATTTGCCTACCTAATATTGTGTCAAACCCTCTCATGCTGCCAAAACAGCTCCATCAAGGTGTGATCTCCACAAGACCTCTGAAGTTGTACAGTATTATTTGGCAGCAAGATGTTAGTAACATATACTTTGAGTTCTGTATGTTGCTCCATGGTCCAGTTCTGATGCCTACCTGCCCATTGTAAGCACATTCAGTGGTGGACAGGGTTCAGCATGGGCACTCTGACCAGTTGCCTTCCTCCTTTATCTTCTGCTGTATCATTTTATTGCACCACTGTGGAGTATATCAACCAGTATACTAATGCACAGTTGCTAATGCTATTTTGTGCTTAACTGAATAGGAATTTGATCAGACCCTCTTTCATGTCATGACAATAGTAGAAGTTAGTACAACAAAAGTTTAAATAGGTTTTTATCAAAGTATTTAACAATGTGAGCATTGACTTCATTTAGACCTTTCCAGCAACTCTCAATCCATTCTTCTTTCCTTCTCATTGTTTTGAAGAAATATCGGCCCATTCCTCCTCAACAGAAGTGCCTCAGCTTTGTGATGATGTTGGGCTTTCTTGCATGAACTCCATGCTTCAGACCATTCCACATTTCTATTGGATTAAGGTCTGGACTTTGATTGAGTCGTTCCAAAACACTAAATTTCTTCCAATTCAGCCGTTGTTTGGTGGACTGACTGGCGTGGTTAGAATTGTGGTCATACTGCAAGGCAGACCTTCTGTTGAGCCTCATTTCATGGACGGATGCCTTGGCATAATCCTGTAGAATTTTTTGATACAAAGCAGAATTCATAGCTCCACAAATACAATGACAATAAAACAACCCCAAGTCATCATAATGGTACTGCTGTGTTTCAAAGCCAAGATAAGGCCCTTAGGTTGCAGTTCAGTGCTCCATGCCCTGCAAATAATGATTCTCATTTAAGCCAAGTTCTATTTTTATCTTATCAGCCCACAGAACATTCCTTCAATGGTCTTCTTGCTCGTCCAAGTGGTCTTTAAGAAACTTTAAATGGCCAGCAATGTTCTTCTAGGAGAGTAGTGGCTTCCTCCCTAGTATCCTCCCATACACACTGTTCTTGTTCACTGTTTGCTCAGTGATAACGTCAGGAACACTGATATCAGCCAGTGTAGAAGAGACCTGTGAATCCTTATCCCTGCAGATGTTATCCTGGGCTTCTTGGAGTAATTTTGTTGCATGATTGACAGTGGATCAGTGAAGTCCAGTCTCTTTAGAAACAGTTTCCATCTTGAAGAGCACTGACAACTGCCTTTCTGCTTGATTGAGGCTTGGCATACACTCACAAACGTGGATACTGAAGAAAGCTGATGTTTCATAAATAGGGCAGGGTGACATCCAGTTGACATGCTCTGTACATTTGGAAACAAATAATGTTGGATCATTTTGGTGTATAAAGGAATAAATGTTGTATAAAGGTTTCTGTTTATTAATTGTCATAACTTACATGATGGGTATATCATATTTCAGCTCAGGATTAAGTAGATTTGAGGACCTTCTAGCATGACTGTATGTGTTTATTGTGGAATGGAAACCTGCATATACAGTCCTGCAGCTAATTCATTAATTTATAGACTGTTGTTTTGTAAACTGCAGTTCTGGTATTTTTAGAAAATTGCTGCATTGGAGAAAGTGCTTTCTCCTCTATCTGTCCTTCAGCTTCCCTTGCCATTTCTCCTTTTATAGTTTTATAGTTGTTGGCCTTTCAAACGGACCACTCCACAGCATAATCAGGCCATTAATTGAATAATTGATTTGCCTCATTAATACGTTTTAAAATTATACTCATGCCCTTTGTACTTCGAGTATGCCTGCCTTTTTTTTGCTCTCACAAATTAGCCGTTAAATTGTATTTTCTTACTGGCCACTGTGTGTGCTGAGCATAGGGCTGACGCTCCATCAGCTAGCTTAATGAGGAAGCAGAAGCAGAGGGCTGGACGAGACTGAAGTGCACAAACACGGACCGGAAGCAAATGCTAATGCAGGGCTTTGTGCTAATTAAGATGTATGATAGGGAAAAGCCAGAGTCAGTGTGTTTACACAATCTGCTGCCCCATTGACTCCATTCTATTAGTTTAGATATTATATTGTACATGTTGTTTGTCATTACACTGACTTTTTGAACCTTTTAGGAGCCTTTTGGTTGTTCAGTTTATCACCTGTTTTGTTTATGTATAAATTGCATCAACATACCACTTCCATAGAAAACAAATCCCGTCCGAAAAGAACATTTGCGGAGTGCTGTACATACAGTGGAGGAAATAAGTATTTGACCCCTCGCAGATGTTGTAAGTTTGTCCAATGACAAAGAAATGAAAAGTCTCAGAACAGTATCATTGTAATGGTAGGTTTATTTTAGCATTGACAGATAGCACATCAAAAGGAAAATTGAAAAAATAACTTTAAATAAAAGATAGAAACTGATTTGCATTTCATTGA